>RJWM01020543.1:0-36410 GCA_004363535.1 Dasyprocta punctata | reverse complement strand
GGCCCCTGGGGCAGCGGCTCACACCTGTTCCTCCTGCTGATGAAAAACAGGTGTACAGGCACCGACACCTGCATCTCCTGTGGCTGTAATTGTCCTCTGCCGGGCACAGGTGTGGCGGGGTGAGGCCCAGGCCGAGCTGCTCACAGCCCTTTGTGAACCCTTGTTGGCGGAGCGGACACTGGCTGAGCAGGTACGAAGCTGGCATTTTCTTCCTGTTTTTATTCACTTTTTAATTCTGTGGATTTTTTTTTTTATTCTGGGAATCGAACTCACTGCCTCATACTTGCCAGGCAGGCACTGTGCCGCTGAGCCGTATCCCCGGCCCCTGAATCCTGTGTTTTACTGTGACTCCATGCCCGCGGTTTGGTTGCTGACTTGTGGCCCTGCTGAAATGTGGGGTCGTCTTGTGGGGTGAGGGGTTAGAGAAGCTCGCCGGGCCGGGCGTTGGCCTGGGAGGGGCGGACGCTTCTTTCAGGGGAAGACTGCGGTGGTGTGGCGGGCCCCGGGGAAGGGAGGTCTGTCTCCCTGGAAGCGCTGATGCTTGCCGGTCTGCTTCTTTTGAGCAGCCCTCGTCCCCGCTGTGGTTGCCCGCCCCCCGCGTGGTCCGGCCTGCGCCGACATGCCCACCCAGCTGGAGATGGCCATGGACACCATGATCCGAATCTTTCACCGCTACTCTTGCAAGGAAGGGGACAGATTCAAGCTCAACAAGGGGGAGCTGAAGCTGCTCCTGCAGCGCGAGCTCACGGAGTTCCTCTCGGTGAGTCTCGGGGCTTCTGCGGCCCGCGGCGGCCGTGAGGAAGGGCTGCGGGGCCTCCGCTCTGTGATTCTGTCGAGAGCACGACACAGTCCGTGTGAGACTCCAAGTGCAGGGGAAGCAAGCGGGAGAGACCCTCACTTCTGGTGCACAGCACCCGCGGGTGCCCTTTCCCACACGGCCCGGGACTAGGGGCTTCCAAGGGCTGACAGTTGCATTGAGATTTTCATCCGTTATGCAGCATTTTGGTAAGCAATCAAAAATAGAGCTAATTATCCCAGGAGGTATAGCGGGTTCCGCCTGGCGTGTTGTCCGGAAGCCTGTAGATTCACGTTGAGCACTGAGCCTGACATGAGCACGGGTGCTCTGCGCTGTGGTGGCAAATTCACCAGTGAATGGCGAATGCTCTGAGCGCTTCCTCAGCCAAGCACGCGCCAGCGGGGCGATGGAAGGGTGCGCCTGGCTAGGGACCGGCTGGTGGCAGTTTCAGAACACCCAGGAGTCCAGAGATCCATGCGCCTCTGAGGAGACCTCCTGTTCTGGCTCTTAAGGAGTCGTCTGGGATGACGTCTAGCACACTGGACTATTGTCACATGCTGTCACTGTCCCAACCCTTTAGGACTACGGTCACTGGAAGTGTAACACGTTTCCCCCCAACTTCAATGGGAGAAGCTTAAACTAAAAAAACGATTTAACAATGATTCCTTGCAATACCTTTTTAGTGATTTTAAGAGCCTGTAGGATGTTTCTCTCAATTTTAGCTTGGCCACTGCAATGGATGGCTCTTAGAATGTGGCACATTGCTATATCCAAGTGAAATTTATAATTTATAAATTGGATCAAATTAATCTTGATCAGTTTAAGTTTCCAATGACCTAATGGGTGTCAGCTAATGAGAGGGCAATCGGAAATTCCCGGAGGAAATGAAGTGTTTTTAGAAATGTTTGCCCTCACCTCTAACCACAAGGAGCGGTGGGGGCCCCCTCGTGACCTTGAGCTCCTGCCTGGGCTCCCTGCTTTTCATCCCACCCATCACTGGGCATCGCCCTTATCGACTCCTCATTGGTTGCCTGTCCCATGTCTGTCGAACGTTGCACTAAGTAGCGTTGCCAGATAAATATTCTACATCCCAAGCGATACTTGGGGCATACTTGTATTAGAAAATTATCTAATGTTTATCTGAAATTCAAATTAACTGGTGTCCTGTATTTTTGTTAGCTAGATCTAATAACCCTGGTGATAAGCACTTTCAAAAGTATCTCAAAAGTATGTGGGTAAATATTATTTTTCCCATTTTATAAATAAAGAGATTGGAAAATGTTAAGTGATTCCTCACAACGCCGTGGTTGGTAAATGTTAGTGCTCCCTACGGTTTCCTCTGACATCAAATCTGTGTCTCAGGCCCCAGGGCTGCGAGATCCTAGAAATGCATTTCTAACCTCAGCTGCTCACTTCGATCAGCTGCTCTTTGCTCCTTTCGCTCTTTAGGTCTGAGCCAGCATTATAGGGGCCAGAGTCGAGGTCAGACTCTGAGAACAGCCCAAACCTTTCTGCAGAGGCTCTAGGGAACTGCCCTTGGTTCCTAAAATGAGAATTATAGGAAGATGCTATTTCAAGTGTCATCCTAAACCTCAGCGTTTGAGAGTTAGATATTTTCTCTTTCTTTTTAGTGCCAAAAGGACCCCCAGTTGGTCGATAAGATAATGCAGGACCTGGATGCCAATAAGGACAACGAAGTGGATTTCAATGAATTCGTGGTCATGGTGGCCGCTCTGACGGTCGCTTGCAATGATTACTTTGTGGAACAATTGAAGAAGAAAGGAAAATAAAGATAAGTAGGAAGCAGAAATGCATACGAAGTTACTTCTGTAGACATGGTAATATCACTTATACACTTAATGTACATCCAAAGAATTGCTATTGCTGGTATTATTAAATTATGCTCACCCTAAGATACTCACTTTCCATAAACATTCCAAATCCTATATGCCCTGTGAAATTT
The DNA here is from genome assembly GCA_004363535.1 of Dasyprocta punctata. Lineage (NCBI taxonomy): Eukaryota > Metazoa > Chordata > Mammalia > Rodentia > Dasyproctidae > Dasyprocta > Dasyprocta punctata. The sequence goes on along the minus strand of RJWM01020543.1, from coordinate 33,651 downwards.
ACCTATATTATTTAAGATATTGTATGCATTTCTTTGATAAAGAAAGAACATCACAAAATTTGGCTGCTTTCAAATGAGACTAGCATTTGGTGAATTCTGAAGTTATTCTCATCCTTAAATTACATTTTGAGTTTCTTTCTTTTTGTAATTAATTATTTATTTATTATACTCACAAACTTGCACTTGCCAGGCAAGCGCTTACGCCACTGAGCTAAATCCTCGGCCTGTACTTCGAACTTGTTACCCTGTTGAAAAATAAATAAACTGAACCTCATCATGCTCGGTGATTCTGCTTCTCCTGGAAGGGGCTGTGAGGTTCTGTGCTCAGAAGGGCGAGGGAGGGGTTTCACAGACACGCCCGGGGCTGAGCAGGGGAGCCGCAGCCCTTCCCCTCCCGACCCCCAGGGTGTGTCTCAGAGCGGGGTCTCCCTGGGTCCCAGGCGCTTTCCCCTGGGAAAGGACCTGCCTGCCTTCCTCGGGTCACCGCACCCCCACAACCGAGCGCCTGCACCTCTGCAATCAACGCCTTGCTCGAGAATCCTGTCTGAGGGTCTGCTTCCGGGGAACTTGGACTACGACCGGTTCCTAGGAGAATTTTAAGGAAGCGAGTGATGTCCTTCTATTTCGACCTTGAAAGGATTCCCTTAGGTACTGGGTGAAGAAAGGAATGTCCAGGGCCATGGTGGAGGACAGAGCAGTTTAGGAAGCCACCGCTGTGGTCTGCACAAGAGGCGGGGTGTCTCGAGCCAGGGTTCAGCAAGGGGGTGAGGAGAAGCGCTCGGGTCGCGGGGCTTTGGAGGAGACCAAGGGGACCCGCTGCCCGCTCCGTCTCCGTTCTCCCGCCTCCCACACAGCAGAGCGGGGTTAGTGCCCCCAGCCACGCACCCAGCCCCGGGCTCTGTTTCCGAGGCCTCTGCCCAGCTGGGGTGGGACCGGTAGCCCAGCTCTGGACGGCGAGCTCCGGACGTCTGCAGGAATTTCCGCCGCAGGCTGTGCCCTTCGCCGTGTGATGCTTCCGTGTCCTTCCCGTGGGAATGTGGGTGTGAGGCTGGCAGAGGGGCCGCCGGCTTGCAGCCAGGGAGGACCAGAAAGAAACGTGGTGGGAGATGGGGACGCCGCTGCCGCTGGAGTCGCACGGCCTGGCTGCCGCCTCCGACCTTGCCCTTGTGTGAAAAGCTGACTAGTTTAGTTGGATTCTGTAACACAGCCCAAAACAACCTCTACTGTTTAGATTTTGGGCCAAGCAAACACAGCAAATGGCTAAGTGGGGCACCCAGAGGGGAGGAACAGCTTTGGGTGAGGCCTGGGGAAGGGGGTGCTCTCTGAGCCGGCTCTTGGGCATCCGCACGGTGATGTTGTCCTGGTTACTTTCCCCTTGCTGAGAGACGGCGCCTGGCGCCCACAGCTCTAAGGAGGGAGGGTTTGTTTTGGGTCACGGGCCATAGTCGGCTGGCTCCAGGGCACCGAGGCAGGGCTGGGTGACAGAGGAGAAAGAGCTCATGGCGGGAAGGTGGAAGAAAGAAGAGAGATTAAGGGAGGAGGGGGGATTGACAACCCCAGCCACGCCCTCAGTGACCCACCTCCTCCCGGCAGGCACCAGGCCTCACCTTCCAATACCACATCTAGGACTCATCTATGGGTGACTAGCATGCCCTCATAACCGAATACCTTCCCCAAAGCCCCCCTGTGAGTACATGAGGCTTTGCGGGGACATTCAGATATAAACCATAAAAATTATCAAACAGGAAGTTACGGTGGTACCTCGGTTCCGCACGAACTCAATTCTCTCCACAATTCTGGTTGTGAACCAAATTGGATGAGAACCTAATCAAATTTCTCCATGAGGTCGACATTGAACTTAACCATCAAATTTGACTCAGTTCTTGTCTGACTTGGTTTGCCACTAGCATCGTGGAAAGAATCAAGTTTGTGAACCGAGGCACCACCATACATATATGATCACGTGACCAGGGAGAGAGGAAGATAGCCGGGGGGGGCCAGGTGCTGCGGAAGCCTGGTGTTACGGCTTGCCTCTGCACGTACCCCACAGCCTCGTACACTCGGGGGGCTTTTTGGAAAAGGCTGGACCATGGGTGTGCGGCACTGAGATTAAGGGCACGTGGTACTGGATTAGTCTCTGACTGGTTTAGCGTAGCACTGGGTGTGGTGTAGGCTGATGGAATTTAAGGGGAGTGCTTTCTGCCTGCCCTGCCGGGGACTGCTTCTCCTCAGCCACGCCCTCTGCCACGCCCTCTGCCACGCCCCTCTGCCTTGGAGCCAGCTGACTATGGACTGAAACCTCCACAAACTGGGATACATAGTACTTCCCTCTTTTAGCTTGTGGGTGTTGGGTATTTTGTCCCAGCAATGAGAAAGTAACCAAGACACCTGGAGAAGCAAGTGTTTGGAGGAGTACAGAAGGCGAAATTCACTGAGGGGGGCAGAGCTCCAGGCCCCCCATGCAGATGGGAGGTGACGTCACTCATGCGCTCCTTACCTGGCCAGTCATAAGGGCTCCTCGGTAAATGCTTAGGTTACTAACAGAGGAAGTGACTTGCCGATTAATGTTTTTTTTTTCAATGTGACTTTCTAGCACCAGGACATCTGGGTTTTCCTCCCTTAAAGAGAACGCTGTTTTTTGTCTCTTTCAAACTAATTCTTGGCAGATAATGTCGGGAGGATTTAGAGAGCAGAACATTCAAGAGAAGAAATGCATATCCGTGGCCCTGGCGCTCTCCTGCCTTTCCAAAGGGTAGGGGAAAAAAAAGAAAACAACAGAACACATATTTTGGATGTGTTTACATTCTTTTCTTACAAGTTAATACATAATTCATGTAAGAGAAGGTCTGACCATTTCTCAGGGGCCTTTAAACTTTTCATTTTAATCTGGTCTAAAGTTCACATATTCTAATGTAGGTCACAAAATCTGAAAAGTACATCCAAAATTCTCCTCATGTTCTATTCCGGGAAGGACATAGAGAAATAAACGGAAAACAATGTTCATTTCATGGCGTTGGTAAAAATCCATCAAAAGTGGGAAAAAGCAATTTGTGTCTCAAATTAGATTTCAAATGAGTAAGAATTACACGATATATCAAAAGTCATTCTCCAGTGATGGAAAATCTTTCTTTTTTTCTTTCTTTTTTTTTGTTTAGGTATACACCATAATTTTGTAGGAGGCAAAATTGAATATTTCCTATGTCTGGGGGCACTGACCTTTGTATTTACTGGAGTTTAAATAACTTTGAAGTTTAAACATCATCAAAGGACCATCTCTAAATAAGAGCATTTGATGTTGATCTTTTTCTGCCTGGTTGCTTAGACAGAGCAGCTTCTAGGAGACCATCTCCTAAGGCTGCTTGGGGCCCTGGGTTTGAGATGTAACTGGCAACCCAGTAGATTGAACGTTAAACAAAATCTCAAGATTTCATTTTGAAACTAGGTGTTATGCACCCCTCCTCCCCCCCGAGATTGGAGTCAGAACAGGTTTTCTAAGGACAGTTCCTTGAGTCAAGTCTTGGTGAAGCAAAGCAAAGGGGAGTTTTCTTTTTCTTTCTTGCTTTTTTCTTTTTTTTCTTTTTTTGTCTTTTTGAGACAGGGTCTTGCTATGTAGTTCATGCTGGCCTTGAGTTCACTTTGTAGCCCTGGCTGGTCTTGAACTTGCAACGATCCTCCTGCCTCAGCCTCCTGAGTGCTGGGATTACAGTCGTGGGCTACCATGCATGGCTCTGGGGAAAGGCTTTTGAAGAAAGAACATGGGTATCGGTGCTCAGGTAAGGGACAGCAGGGCCTGTGCAGGGGACATCATTTCCACCTGGGGGGTCTCGGGTGTGGGGAGGGGCCACCAGAGATGGTGCTAGAGGGGTCAGTAGAACTCAGAGCAGAAAAGGTTTAAGGTGAGAGATTTGAAGTTTATCCTGAATAACATGGAGAACTACTACAGGATTGTACACACCTGGTTACCTAGAATAACTTTATTTTTTCTAAATATCCTCCTGAAGTATTTAAATCTTCAAAGCAATGGCTTTGGCCTCTTAGTCCACTTACACCCACCCATACTACTGCTTTTTAACAAAATACAAATGAATAAGCCCCACCCCAATAAAGATTCTGGGTTAATTAGTCTGGGGACAGGGCCCGGCATCGACATGGTTTTGCACAAAAAGTTGATTCTCAGGGCAGCCGCGGTTGCAAATCACTTCTTTCAGGGTGAATTGCTTCAGTCGGGACAATGTCTGATTGAGAGCGGCTGGGGACACCAGGGGTCCCAGCTTCAGCTGCGCCTGAACCCTGGCAGATCTGCGTGGCTGGGCCCGCCCGGAGCCCAGGATGCTGCCGTCCTAGACTTCCCGGGGATGTGCGTGGGGCCTCAGAAACGGCCGGGATTTAGGCTGAAGAGGGAACTCTTGAGCGGCAGGCAGTCGGGAGGAGTAGTTTGAGAACTCAGGCGGCTGTAGGATAAATAGTGACCGCCGAGTCATAGCCCCTTGGGAAGAAATAAGCGGCAGAGAAGGCGGGGAGAAGGGAGCGGGGTGGGGGGATCCCCGAAGCCGTCCCAGCACCCTGGCTCGGAGCAGAGCGGAGCGGGGAAGGAACGCTACGGGGGCCTCGGTCAGAGGTGCTGGGCAGGCTGACGCTCTCCTCCGTGGCGGGCAGCCCCGGCCGGGCCTCCCTCCCGCCGCGCACGGGCTCTGTCCGCCGCCGGCTCCCGGTGGCCTCTGCGGCCGTGTCTGCTGGGGGCCCCCACCCCGCGCCGCTGGGCTCCTAAGAGGGGAGCACTGCGGGTCGCTGAGCGGAGCTGGCTTCAGGGAGCGTTTACTAGGCTGGGAGGTGTGTGAGGCAGCGCCCCCGAAGGACGGGCTATCGGACAGGGCCCCGACTTGGTGAAAAATACTACGGCCTGAGTTTTCAAAAATTTCTACTTTTCATCATTTTCTTCTTTTCTTCTTTTTCTTTTTGTTTTTTTGTCTTTGTGAGACAGGACCTCACTATACAGTTCAGACTGGCCTTGAACTCACTTTGTAGCCCAGGCTGGCCTCGAATTTGCAGCCATCCTCCTGCCTCGGCCTCCCGAGTGCGGGGATTACAGGTGTGCACCCCCGCGCCCAGCTCTCCTCTCCATCTTCTTCATCCCCCTCCGGGAGACACGCAGCTTCACTGCCGAGGGCAGGCGGGGCGCTCTGTGGAAACCACTTCCTTTTAGCTTCCGTTTCCAAGAGGCTGGGCCCTGGAGGCCCGCGCACTCTGCGCCTCCAAGGAAAACGCCAAAGGCCAGGGTTTCCTGGGAGACCGAGGGACTCCTGCATCTGGAGGGAGGAGAGAGGCTGTGGGTGTCCCCAGAAGGCGGCAACCCACGCCTGGGCTGTGCGGGGGATCTTCCGGTGCTCCCCCATCCTTCTCCAGCCACCCAGAGGTAGGGGAGCACTTGCGGGGCACCCCGCTTCAAGCACCTCGTTTTGCAAGTCTTGCATCGCGTTGCCCAATTTCCCTGTGGAGCGAGTGTCTATTGTCTTGAAGCCCCAGGCGGAATTTTATTTTCTGAAAAAGTAAAAACAAAATTGCATAACAAAAGAATAACAATAGTTAATACACTGTGTATTGTTACTTTCAGAATAGTTACCCAGAGGGCCAGACATAGACAAAAGAGATTTTCTCACAAAAAGGAAACAGTAGCACAAAACGTTCTCTGCAATGAACCAAGAAACTAGTAGTGTCAGTGAAGAAATCGGCAAATACATTAAAATATTTTTGAAACATTAGAATAGGTGCTCTGGGGAATGTCTCTACTTCCTGTGTGTCTACTATTTTGCTACCTGAATGCAGTGATATATCGGGTGTTGATTGGCTCCTTGACGGAGTTTTGTGCTATGCAAACCTCAGAGTTTGAAGAAACAGAAATCTGCTCAGAGTTCGGAATCTTGCTCAGTGGTCAGCTGAAGACTGGCTTGAAAAGACCTGCGGGGCCTCGCGCTGTGGACGCGGAGGGGGGCGCCCTCGCCCGCCTGGGCCGCCGCCGGTTCTTGCTAGTGCCTTCAAACGCTGGTGCGGGCGCTTGTTTTGCGTTTCATTTGTGTTAAATATCCAAAAAAAGTTAGTGACAGCAGCAGTAAAGCTAAGAGGAAAACTATGAGAAGCATGATGGAGTTAAAAAAAGAAATCCTTGCGAAATTTGGTGAAGTCCTGGAAAAACGAATTTAAGAGTGATTTTGGGGTCTCAGAACCAATTATTTGGTTTTCCATTATTTCTTATGGGGAGAATATGTTCAGTTCTTGAACTTTTTTTTTTTTTGTCTTTTTGAGACAGGATTTTGCTATACTGTTCAGGCTGGCCTTGAGCTCACTTTGTAGCCCAGGCTGGTCTCAAACTTGCAACGATCCTCCTGCCTCAGCCTCCCAAGTGCTGGGATTACAGGCCTGTGCCACCACGCCTGGCGTCAGCTGAACTTTTTGGTGTGTGAACGTGCATTTGGAACAAATTGAGTTCAGCAACCAAGGCATCACTATATATATATATATATTTTTGGTTTCTCATGTAAGAGATGATGTTTAAGCTTGTGTGTTGATTTATTTCACTTATTACGTTCTCAAGTTGCATCCATTTACCTACAAATGTCTTGTTTATCCTTCTTTATAGCACAGTAGTACTCTATTGTGTATAAATACCACATTTTCTCCATTCATCTGTTGATGGATATGTGCACTGTTTCCAAGATCTAGTTATTGTAAATCATGCTGTTGTAAACATGGGTGGGCCTGTATCCCTGCAATATACTGATTTTTACTCTTTTGTGAAGATAGTTGGAAGACGGAATAACAGGGTCAACTTTACCCAGAATTTTAAATCTGGATCTATATGCCCAGAAGGACCAACTAGAAGGAAACCCAGTTAGGCGTTTACTGCAGATAGTGGAATTTTAGATAATTTTAATTTTTAATTTTTTTTTATTTTGGGGGGGTACTGGGGATTGAACTCACAACCTCGTGCCTGCCAGGCAGCTGATAATTTTAATTTTTTTCAGACTTTTATCTAATTTCTGATGCTTCAGAAAAACAGGTCTGCTGTTTCTTTTCCTCCTCCTCCTCCTCCTCCTTCTTCTTCTTTTGTTTTTTTTGAGACAGAGTCTTGTTATGTAGTGCAGGCTGGCCTTGAACCCACTATGTAGACCAGGTTGACCTCAAAGGTCCAGTGATCCTCCTGCCTCAGCCTCCTGAGTGCTGAGATTCCAAGGCTGTGCCATGTGCCTGGCTTTCTCTTTTTCTAGAAAATTCTGCTCTAGCTCTCAATGTTTCTCCTCAGCCTTTCCCTCTCTTACCAACCAAAGGTTTTCCTCTCCAGACCAGCTCCTCTGCTCTGCTTTGCCGCAGCCCCCTGAGCTGTCAGTGCGTTTCTCTCTAACACGGGCACCGAGCACAGCACCCCTGAGTCAGACGAGCCCGGGGCAGGTGTTGTGAGGTGAGCCTGAGGACACCGGGACTACAGGTGTTAACACATCACCGTTCAAAGATTTTCCACTGCGTGGTTACAGCGCCAGCCCACAAAGAGCCCCCCCCACCCCACTTGGTGGCAGGAACTTGTGACGTGCAGGTCCCTGGAACTCCTTGAGGATACACAGAGCAGATCTTTTTAAAAGGGTCCTCGCAAATGTCTCTCTAATTCCCACGCCACAAACGCTTGGTCTTCACATGCCATCTCCTGCCTCGAAGAAACACTGGAAGATAAAGCCCAAGAACATTTGAAAGCCCTGATGTTTCCTGGACCAGCCTCACTGTTAGGAGTTCTCTTTCCATCCATCAGGACAGACTGACTCTGTCTTGGGGGAATAAGTTGGCCACACAGCATTTAACACTGCATTAGGTTGCATTAACTTTTCTTCTTTTTTCAGAAAGAAAATCTAAAAATCAAATATATCAAAGACATCCTTAGATTTTTCTGTTTAGAACACAGGCTGATGATTGGTTCATAAATGGAATTTTGCAGAGCATAGGTTTGAGGCCAGCTGAGGTCCATCTGTGATGCCGAGTGGCCTTTTCCTGTGCGCACTGTGACAGCTGTGCATTCACACACCGACTGCTGGACATTGGGTGGTTTCAGGGTCCGAGTGACTGTGAATAAATCTGCTATCAACATTAGTGAGTACGTTTTCATATGGACATAATTTTCCATTTGTCTTTGAGAAATACTCAAGCATGGGATTTCTGGGTAGTATGATAATATCAAATTTTAAAACTTTAACCTTTTTAGTAGATGTGAAGTATTACTATACTTTTAATTTGCCTTTTTCTAATTACTATTGCTTTTGAGTGTTTTTCTTTTTTAAAATAAAACAAAGTTTATTGAAAAGCAACTATACTTACTCAGCCATAAAGAAGGATAAACTTCAGGCTTTTGTAGGTGAATGGATGCAACCACAGAGCATGCTCAGAAAGGAAATAAATCAGACTCGCATGTGTCAACATCATACAGGCTCCCTAGTGTCTCGCTCCTCTTATATAAAAAAGATAGTTACACTACTAATTTCTCTTAGTTCATTGAAAAGAAAGGTTTGTGCTAATGTTGTTTGGACAATTAAATGCAGACATCTTATATTCTGAGTAATTAATTTAAAGATAACAATACACAATGTATTGATCATTGTTACCCTCTAATTATCATGTTTGGAAATTCTGTTTTTTTTCCCTTTTACAAAAAAAACAGCAGCACTTCCACTTCATGGTGACAAAGAAAAACAAAAGACATTGTTTAGAAGAGTATTAAAATATGAAATAGAAATAAATCTCAACACAAAATTTACAAGACCTGTATACGGAAAAGTAGAAAACATTGCAGAGAAACAGAAGATTTTCTGAAACATTTTAAGGTGAAACACTTGAAGATAATAACTTTCCAAAAATTGATCTAATTAGCCAAGTCTAATGAAATTTCCAGTTTTTTGTAGAAATTGGCAGGCTTTTCTAAAATTGATATGAAAAGCCAAAATTGAAATCATCAAAACAACTTTGAAAATGAAGAAAAACTTTGGAAAACATGACATTATTTCCAGAATTAATAAACATTTTATTTACTCTCAGCTTCTCACACTAGGGAAACAATATGATGCTGATTTATGAATCTGATTTATTTCACTTATGAATATGGACTCGAGTTGCATTCGTTTATCTATAAAAGTCTCCAGTTTATCCTTTTTTTATGTCAAAGAGCACACCATTGCATAAAAATACCACATATTTTTCATTTATTCTTTGGTTGATGGGCATTTGGGTTGTTTCCAAAAATATTGCTATTAAAAACTGTGCTGCTATAAGCATACGTGCACATATATTGCTGTGGTGTGATGTTTTTAATTCTTCTGGGAAGGTACCCAGAAGAGGAATAGTTGGGTCAAACCTAGGTTTTTTTTGTTTTTGTTTTTGTTTTTTTTAGGCATCCTCACACTGATTTCCACAGTGGTTGCTGCAGTGTATACTCCCACTAGCCATGGAGAAGGGGTCCTTTTTCCAAACAGGCCCTCCAGCATTTGTTATTAGTCGATTTCTTCATAATAGCCATCTTTCTGGAGTGAGGTGGAATCTCAGTGTTGTTTTAATTTGCATTTCTCAAATGACCAGGGATCCTGTAGTTCTCTTTCTTAGTTGGGTTGTTCTCTGGTTTTGGTATCAGGGTAATGCTTGCTTCCAGGTATGAATTCAGGAGTATTGCTTCCCTTTCAATTTCATTAAAAAGTTTAAAAAGCAGTGGTATTAGGTCTTCTCTAAATTTCTTGTAGAATTCAGCAGTGAGTCCATCAGGGCCTGGGCTTTTGTTTGTTGGTAGGTATTATGGTTTGAGCCTGGATGTTTCCCCCAAAGCCTCATGCAGTCCTGGAGGCGGGCTTCTAGAGTTGAGAATGACTCATGGTCCAGTGCTGGGATTATGGGTGTGAGTGCCACACCCAAGTGGGTATGGCCTGCATGCAGTATATGGGAGAGAAAGAGTCTTCAATCCATGTTCCTTTCCTTTTTTCTCCTGTTACTTGTGCTGTTTTCCACCACCATAAACTGTTGCCCTCTGCTGCATGCTACTCTGCCTTGGAATCAGCTGATTATGGACTGAAAACTCCACAAACTGTGAGCTAAGTAAATCTTTTCTTCCCTAACTTTGAGTGTCGGGTATTTTGTCCCAGCAACAAGATAAAATTAACCAAGACAGTAGGTTTTTAATTACATCTTCCGTTTCATTGATTGTTATTGGTATATTTAGGATTTTTATATTTTCTTGATTCAGTTTTAGTACTTCATATGTATTTAGGAATCTGTCCATTTCTTCTGCATTTTGTGTCTTATTAGAATACAAGTTCTCAAAATAGGTATAGATGATCTGGATTTCTGCAGGGCTTCTTTGATTTCATCTTTTTCATTCCTAATTGCATAGATTTGAGTCTTTTTTTAAATAAGGTTGGCCAAGGGTTTGTCAATTTTATTTAATCTTCTGAAGAACCAACTCTTTGATTCATTGATTCTTTGGATTGCTTTCTTAGTCTCCAATGCATTAATTTCTGTTATGATCTTTATAATTTCCTCCCTCATATGAGCTTTGGGCTTGGCCTGTTCTTCTTTTTGTAGAAGTTTGAGATTAAGCATTGAGTTGTTTATTTGTGCTTGCTCTGTTTTCCTGACAGTATTCACTGCTATGAATATCCCTCTTTGAACTGCTTTCATTGTGTCCCATAAGTTCCCATACACTGTATCATTGTTGTCATTTAATTGCAGAAGCAGTCTAATTTCTTCTCTAATCTCATCTGTGACCCATTGGTTTATTCAGGAGAGTGTCATTTAATTTTCATGTATTAATGAAGTTTCTGTGGTTTCTTTTGACTTGGGCTTCCAGTCTCATTGTACTATGATCTGATAGTATACATGGGGAAATTTTATTTCCTTTACATTTACTTAAGCATGTTCTATGAGCTAGTACATGGTCTATTTTAGAGAACATCCCATGTGTAGTTGAGAAGAATGTGTATTCTGATGTGGGGTGGAACACTCTGTAGACATCGACTAAGTTCATTTGTTCAAAAGTTTGGTTCAGTTCTAATATTTCATTGTTAAATTTTTGTCTAGTTCACCTGTCTTTTTGTGACAGTGGAGTATGACGATCCTCCAATACTATTGTGTTAGTGCTTGTTTGACTTTTTGTGTCCATTAGTATTTGTTTTACATAGTTGGGTGCTCTGGTATTTGTTGCATATATATTTATGATTGTTATCTCTCTTTTTTTGTATTGTTCTCTTTACAAGGGTGTAGTGACCTTCTTTGTCTCTCTTAATCAGTCTTCACTTGAAATTCACTTTGTCTGCAAAAAGAATAGCTACCCCTGCTTTTTTCTGAATTCCTGTTGATGGAGTATTGTTTTCCATCCTTTGACTTTCACTGTAGGAACTTTTTTTTGAATTAAATGTGTTTGTCATATGCCACGTATTGTTGGATCTTGTGTCTTGATCCATTCTGCCAGTCTGTGTCTTTTGATTGTCTAATTGAGACCATTAGCATTGATGGTTGTAACTGATATGTATTGACTTACCCTTGTCATGTTATTTTCCTGTTGTTGGCTCCCCTCTTTTTTTTTTTCCTCCTTCTGTTCATTTTCCTTGCCTGGTGGATTCCTTCTGTTGGGGTTCCTGGAGTTGTAGTTCCTTTTTATCTGTTGCTATAATGTCCTTCAAAACATTTTGAAGTACTGGCTTCGTGGTCATAAATCTCCACAGTTGTTCTTTGTCATGGAAGTATCTTACTTTCCCTTCGATTTTGAAAGATGGTTTTGTGGGGTACATCAATCTGGGTTAGAGGTTGTTTTCCTTTAGAACTTGAAATATTTCATTCCCTAATAACTTTTAGTATTCTATTATTGTCTACTGATTTCTCTAAGTTCACTGAAGAGAAAGATTTGTGCTGGTATTGTTCACACAATTGAATGCGGATGTCTTGTGCTCTGGGTGAATGATTTGGAGATGATAATGTGCAGTGTATGTACCATTGTTGCCCCCTGATTGATGCATTTTGAAATTTTGTTTTAGTTTTTTCTTTTTTTTTCTCTTTGAAATACAATGAACTTGAAAAAAATATTCTACTGTGTTGAATTTCTGGAATCTTGACTATGGTATGCCTGGTTATAGATTTTTTGATCATGACTAGTTGGAGTTTTATATACCTCACTTATCAATATGTCAAATTCTTTTTCCCTACCAGGGAAGTTTTGTGTCATGATGTCTGTGAATAGTTTTTTTTTATCATTTGTGTTATCTCCTGCTTTCACATTGACAATCAATCTTAAGTTATTCCTCTTGGTATCATCTAGCAGCTGTCAGATTGATTTCTCATGGTCCCTCACTATTTTCAAGAAATCTCTTTCCTTGATCACTAACTGCAAGCCTCTCCTCCATATCTGAGGTTTTGTCCTCACATTGGCTCATTCTGCTGTGGATGCTTTCAGTCGAACTTTTATTCTCCTGGATGTCTGCTTGAACCTGCCTTACAGATTCCATTTCTTTCCTATGCTGCACATTCATGGCTTCCATCATTTTCCTAAGCTCATCTACTTTTCTTTTCTTTCTTTCTTTCTCTTTCTTTCTTTCTTTTTCTTTCTTTCTCTCTTTCTTTTTTTTTTTTGTCTGTATCTGCTCTAGAGTCACCAAGCATGGTTTTCACTGTGGACACAATCTCTGCAGTTATCTATCATATTATTTATGATTTGATTTTTTCTAAAACCTCACTCGATTGCTTTGTTGTTACCACTTTAGAGAGGTCAGGTGGGTGGCTTTCTGATTGTCCCACTTCATTGGCCCCTGAGTTTGTGTTTGGTGAACTGAATGTCTGGTGTTGCCTCTCATTTAAGTGTCTTCTCATTTTCTTTTCTTTGCTTTGTTTAAATTTAATTCCTGGGTCAATGCTTGTAGATGGCCTATGGTGAGCTGCTTTATTGCTGATATTTAAAACCCTCAGGAAATAAGTACTTTCTAGGTCTTCCAGGTATAGCTGGTTTTTGGGTTTTGAGTCTTTTGAAAGATCCTACCTCTTCAATTTGTTGCAGATGAGAAGTTACTGACTGCTTGGCCCAGCCCCTGTTTCTTCGGCAGTGTGTCACGGTATTCTTTCTAACCCTTAGTCAGTCTCAGTCTTGGAATACCAGGAAGCACAGCCAGTTAGAACAATTATGCCACCCCCTGGCTAAAGTAGCATCACCAGCAACAACAATAGCATCAAATACAGTCTAGAAAATGGCAAACTGAGGTAACCACTGCTTTGCCACCATTACCTGCATGAACCGGAATTGTGGTTCTGTAACAAAATTCCCCATGTCCTCCCCCCGCCTCCTCCATCCTATCCTAATGCCATGTGTTCTTGATTATTGCTTTACAGTGACTCTTGAAATATGATACTATGAATCTTATAATTTTGTGCTTATTTTTCCAAATCATATTTGCCATTATAGTTCACTTTATTCTTTTTGAGGGCAATTTGAGGAAGTTGAACATAGCTGAAGATGAAATTAGTATCACTAACACAGAGGTGCATTCCAGTGTAAAAGAATAATTCAACACTGTAAAAATATAATTATCATCACAATCATAGTATTTCATTTTTGAGTAGTCACACTTTATTTATAGAATATCATACTTTGGGGACAATAATTTCTCCATAACCAGATTTGCTTCTGAAATGAATGTATTATTCAAAACATTCACTGCAAAAGTTATGAGATACACCAAAAAAACCTATAGCTACATCAAAATGAACTTCAAAAAATATTCATATTACCCTTAAGAAAGGAGGGGTAGAAATAGAAAGGAAAAATGAAGAACAATCAGAAAAGAAAAAGCATCACCATACATTGAAGTTATAATATCAATAATTACATTAAATTCAATTGAATTAACTATAATAATTAAAACACAGAGATTGGCAGAGTGGAACATAATCTACTACATGACTTGTATAAGAAACTCACATTAAATATAGATGGAAAGTAAAAGGACAAAAAATGATGATATTAGACATCAAGTTAAAAGCAGATATAGCTATGTCTGCCCCCCACCCCGTCACCACCTCTATAGCTCAGACACGGCCAGTGTGCTGGTGTTCCCTGGCTCTGCTTGGAAACATCATGGCTTAAGAGGAGCTATGTTAGCATCAGATTAAGTAGACTTCATAACAAATAAAGTGATCAGAGATGAAGAGAAGCGCTACTGATGCATCGAGAAGATACAACAAAACTAATTACATGTGTACCAAATAACACAACTACAAAATGTGGTAAACAAAAATTAATAGTACTGAAAATAGAAATAGACAAATCCAAACTGTAGTTGAAGATTTCAACACTACTCTCTTAACAATTGATTAACTAGACAGAAAGTTAGATAGGATAGAGAAGTCAACTTCATAATCAGCTAACAGGATTGAACTGGTGTTTATAGAATACTCCACCCAATACCAGTAGTTCACATACCCACAGGATACACCAAGAGAGATTATGTTTTGGCCCATAAAATTGATTGATTAATTAAAAAACAGAAAAGCACAAAACTGAACAAATTAAAACCCATTAAAGTCACAAGCACATGATTTCTAACAATAGAAATAACCCAGAAATCAACAACAGAGCAAAAGTATGATAATCCTTAACACTTGGAAACTAAATAACATACTTCTAAATAATCCACGGATCAAAAAGGTAGTTTTAAGTATACATTGATGCCGGGCATTTTAGCACATGCCTGTAATCCCATCTGTAGGGTCAGTCTCCCATGCCACACACACACACATACACACAAATTGAAGTTAATACTGGGGGAGATAATAGAAATTAAGTCCTGAGAAGGACATTTGTTCATTACTCAAAACACTAGACAAGATATTTCAATCATCTAATTGAATTTCAAAGCATAAAACATATGAAAAGACTCTGTTTTATATCTTTTTTTTTTTGTGGTCTGGGGGATTAAAGCCAGGGCCTTTGCACTGAGCTATGTCCTCAGTTCTTTTCATGTTTTATTTTGAGACAGTCTTGCTAAGTTACTAAGTTACCCTGGTTGACCTTGAACTTGCAATCCTCCTGCCTCAGCCTCCCAGACTACCAGGATTACAGGCATGGCCCACTACGCCTGGCTCCAGTTTGACTTTCTTTGGCATGCTTCTATGTACTATTCCTACACAGTCAAAACCATTCTGAACGACATATCTGCTTAGAATTGTTCACATTGTTTGATTGTGTAAGTGTGAGGTAGCAATCACAGAATTTCACAATCAGGCACAGGTTCAGAAGTGACCCTGAAGAAAGCAGTTAGCTATTTGATCTTCTAGAGGACCAGGGAAAGCTTAGGTTAGAAATTAGAATTTGGCCGAATACCGGTGTTAAAGCTGGTTCCAAGGGCACCGATTGGCTGGTGTATGTCAAAACTCCATTTTCCTGTTGATGGACATGTTGCTTCCTGTTTTTTAGTCTTACAAATAGAACCGCAAAGGCCACCCTTAATCACATGTTTGTGCAAATTTTAAGGAGTCTTTCTATAGGTTAATTTCTAAAACTGGACTGTGTCAGACACAATGCACTTAAAATTTTCATTGATAATGTCGATTCTGTCCGCAAACTTACACCAATTTCTCCTTCCAGCATCCTCGTGTGAGTGTTGTTTTTCTACATTGGATATTCTCCTACTTTATTTGTTTTTCTTCATTAACATTGGATATTCTCCTACTTTATTTGTTTCTCTTCATTAACACTGGCTATTCTCCTACTTGATTTTTGCCAACATAGTGCGTCAGTGACTCCACAGTGCTGATTATCAGGGACCCCTGTAATGAGTCCCCAGTCTCCTGCCAAGAGTTACAGTGCATGGTGGGAAGAAAGAGCCAGAGACAAAGTAGGGTTGTAACGGGGATCTGGGATGACCAGTGGTTCATGGGGAGCAGAAGGCCAGGAGGCGCCAGAACCTGGGTGCTTGTTCATCACCCCTGAGGCCAGAACAGTGGGCAAAGGGCGGTGGCTGTTTCTGGGAACAGTAATGGTGACTACAGTGGGCTGGTAAGAAGAAGAAAGCATTCTTGCAAGGAATGAGACAAGAATGAGACAGGGAGGCAAGGAGGACGGTAGTTTCCCCGGGTGCCACGTCGTCTTCAGCAGGTCTTACCTTGACTTGTGAGGGCCACAGCAGTCCTAAGCCCTAAGGTTTCCAGCTGTGACCAGGAAAGAGCAGGGAGTTTCCACATTGCAGTCCGGCCCAGAGCGCAAAACGAGGGCAGCTCCGACATCCCCAGACTCGGTTTATAACAATAATAGATTTTTGTTGCTTTTTTTTTTCAAGTATACATTTTTTTAAAAAATTAAACCTGAGGCTTTGTGCATAGTAGGCAAGTGTTCCACCACATCATCAGCCTTTTTAATTTTTATTTTGAGACAGAGTCTCACTAATTTGCCCAGGCTTGTCTCAGAGTAGGAATCCTCCTGCCTCAGCTTCTCGAGTAGCTGGAATTATAGACATAAGCCACCATGCCTGATCAAAATGGAGTCTTTAATCTGATTTTTTTTAAAAAGTGTATTTTACAGTGGCTTTAAGTTCACAGGAAAAGGTAAGTTATGGAGACAGAGAGTTCTCATTTACTACCTGACCCACCCCCTGTCTCCTAGGTTATCAATACCATGAACTAGAAAGGAATGTTTGCTAATAGTGGACCTACACAGGCATTGGCACCCAAAGTCTGTAGTTTACATTAGGTCCATTCTTTTTTTTTCTTTTCTTCTTTTTTTTTTTTTCTTTCTTTCTTTCCTTCTTTTATCTTTTTGAAGCAGGGTCTCTGCAGTTCAGGCTGGCCTTGAGCTCACTTTGTAGCCCAGGCTGGTCTTGAACTTGCAATGATCTTCCTGCCTCAGTCTCCTGAGTGCTGGGATTACAGGCTAGGTCCATTCTTGTGTTGTACATACTTTGCACAGATATACGCACAATGACACACGTCCACAAATATGGTGTCATACAACACTTCTACTAAAAACCCCCCGAAACCTGCTGTGCTCCTGCTGCTCATCTCCCTACAAGCCCTGAGAACCACCAAAGTCTTTTCTGTCTGCAGGATTTAGCTTTTTCCAAAACGTTGCCCAGCTGGAATTATACAATATGTAGCTTTTTGGAATTGTTATTTCATAGAGTAATAAACATTTGAATTATTTCCATGGGTTTTTTACAGCTTGGTAGCTCATTTCTTTTTAGTACTAAATAATACTCCATTATCTGGATGCACCCTACTTTATTTGTCCAGCCACCTACTGAAGGAGATCTTGGTTGCTTCCAAGTTCAGGCAAAGATAAATGAAGCTGCTATCAACATTCATGTGCCGGGTTTTGGGTAGACTTCAGTTTTCAACTCGTTTGGGAAAATATCAAAGAGCACCACTGTTTTACCACACAGAAGATGATGCTGGTTCTGTAAGAAGCCTGCGGGGTCAGGAAGCTCCTGGATGCTCACGGCGTAGGGGACGGAAAGTAGACGCTGTGTTCGTGGGAGGGGTCAGCCAGCAAGCGCCCTGTGGGGTGGAGGGG
Organism: Dasyprocta punctata; assembly: GCA_004363535.1. Classification (NCBI taxonomy): domain Eukaryota; kingdom Metazoa; phylum Chordata; class Mammalia; order Rodentia; family Dasyproctidae; genus Dasyprocta; species Dasyprocta punctata. Next base: position 16,088 of record RJWM01020543.1, on the reverse strand, counting down.
AGCTGCCTGGACCCTCTTCCCACTGCCGTCTACTGCAGCCTCGGTGGCTGGGATACCTGGAGATTAAGACCCGTAACTTCCGCTGGCAAGGACGCCTTTTCCTCCTCTCACCACACGCGTTTCTCGTAGGGGGAAAGGTCAGGTCAGGTGTCCTCCGTACCTGACCACCTTTGACCTCTGTGTCCTGATTTTTCCTGGTACATGGATCTATGTAACTGTGCTTCAGAAAAGATTGCATGAAACATCTTTTATGATCTGTATATTTTCAACTTAATAAATAACTATATAATTATTTTTGACTAGTATTTGAATAGATATATTACGATATACTCAATTCCCTATTGCATATAAATGATTTCTAACCTTCCTATTGCTGACAATATCATAGGATCTTTGACGTTATTATATTGGAAGACTGAATGCAATTATTTTTCTTTCTCTTTGGATGGACATTCCAGCTCTTATTTTACAAGTAAAAAGAACAAAACCCCAGTAGGTAGCAGAGATACAACTAGGCAACATTTTCTATTCTTTTCTTCCTTCCTTTCTACTTGAGAGTTACTGATTATTCTTAAATACTTGTAATTTTTGATTATAAAAATAATATATAGGTGCCGGGCGTGGTGGCGCACGCCTTTAATCCCAGCACTCGGGAGGCTGAGGTAGGAGGAGCATTGTGAGTTCGAAGCTGGCTTGGGCTACAACGCAAGTGCAAGGCCGGCCTGAGCTACATAGTGCGACCCTGCCTCAAAAAACCAGGGCTGGGAGTTTGGCTCAGTGGCTTAAGCGCCTGCCCTGGCAGGTTCGAGGTTGTGAGTTCGATCCCAGGTGCTGCAAAAAATAAATAAATAAATAAATAAAATAAAAATAATAATATATAGGAAATACAGCACTGGATATTATAAAACCATATACTTGCATACAGATTTTAAAAGAAAATGATTAACACCCAGATTCAATAATTATCAGTGTTCTGCTATGATATTTGCTTTCCATCCCTTCCTTTGAAAGCAGGTCCTGGAAGCAAGACGTTTTATCCTTGTATGTTTAAGCATGGTTCTATAAAAACTATGGACATTTATAAAAACTACCTACAGCACTACTGTCATATTTCAAAACTTAACAATTCTGTGGTATAATGCAGTAGGCAGCCTAAAATCAAATTTTCATGACTGTCTCAAAATATCCCTTTCAGCACCTTTTTGTTTTGTTTTGTTTTAATTTTTGCCAGTGCTGGGGATCGAACCCAGGACCCCCTCAGATATGTGTGCTGGGTGGGTGCTGTACCACTGAGCTACATCTGGAGTGTTTTTTCCGTATTTCATTTTGAGACAGTCTCGCTAAATTGCCCAGGGTGGTCTCAAACTTGAGATCCTCTTGCCTCAGCTTCCCAAGTAGCTGGTATTACCAGTGTGGGCCATCACCCGGGAACCCCAACTCCTTGTCCCCTCTTCCCCCTCCGCCTTTCCCTCCTCTGTTTTCTGAGACAAGGTCTGGCTCTATTGGCTGGCTGGTCTCAAACTCCTGGCACCCGGCCTGTTAAACCCCTCATGTGTACTTGAGTCTTCAGTGGTATCGTCTTGCCTTCTTCCTTAGACCCATGTTCTAGACAGCAGGTAGCCCTGTGGAAGTGTGCGTACTTTGGATTTGTTTGCTTTTTGTAATTTCACTGTATTGGTTTCTCTCCATCTATATTTCTACTGAGTGAAAGGAAATACCTGGCGCCTGGATTGGAAAGCTGGGCGCTGGTTCAGATGCTGACACAGGCAGGCCGCGGGGTCCCCCACACCTTGAGAACCACCCCAAGCCTGGTTGCCCACGATCTGAGTACAGGGGCTCTGTGCTGTGCCCTGGTGGGGGTGGGCAGGAGGACTGGGGCAGCAGTACCACAGCACCAGCCCACTCGCGGGGGTTCCCTCTCCGTTCCCACTCATCTACGGGTGTGGAACGGACCTTGCTTTGGGAGGGGAAGGCTCCCCCTGCCCCGGCCACACCCCAGCATAGCTCCATCACAGGTGATCCTTGCTGCCAGGGTCTGGGGGCCGCTGCTGGTCGCCTCCCGGAAGATCTGGCTCGTGGGGATGAGGGCCGTTGTATCACTGATGCCCAGAAACTTAGCTTATAAAGTAAACCCTTAGGATCCTGTGTACATTTTGAGAACCAGAAGTCAGGAGAGGCTCAGTGAGGTCGCTGTGGTGCCCCAGTCCTTGTGAGGCTGCTGTCAGGCTGGTGGCCAGGGTGACAGTCCCCAGAGACTCAGCAGGGGCCAGAGGAGCCTCTTTCTAGTTCAGGCACGCGGTTGCCGGCAGAATGCTTCTGTTCCTCACCACAAGGGCCGCTTCTTGGGGCTCCTCATGTTCTGGGGAGCCTCAGAAATAAGGGTTGAAGAGAGAAAGCTAGACAGGTTGGGGGAGACAACTCCGTGTTCTCCGTAATCCAGTCTCAGGAGCGATGACCATCGTGCCTGCCATGTCCCATTGGCCAACCGCTCCACTGTGACCCTGAGAGGGAGGGGATTACACAAGAGCTGACACCAGGAGCAGAGACAGCTGGGGCCACTGGTGGCTTCCTCACCTCTGCAGTAATTATAGGCCTGCTGCCTCGTGGGGAAGAGGGTGGGGGATCCCCCAGGCCCAGAGTGGCCACACACTCACATCTCTGACGTGGGAGCCCCGACTTGGACCCACCATCTCCACAGTTTTGGCTGTCTGTCCCGAGCAGGCGTGACTCTTCTTTCTGTTGCACGTGGGTGATTTGCTCTCAACTTCCCCAAACCCACGAGCCCCCGCAGAGACCTCCCGCTTGGCCCTCCCGCATCATTTCACCCCACCCCCCCATGAGCCCCAAGGTCAGCCCACCGGGCCCTTTCCCAGGTTCCAGATGTATGTGGCAGACGCCCAGCTTTTCTGCCCTCCGCCCTCAGGGCCCACATGGTCTGCTCTTGTCCTCCCTGTCATCCTGCTCAGGTGACCCCCAGGGGGGCAGTTCTGACTTTCTGTCTACGGGGCCGCTCCTGTCACCCCTGGTCCAGTTTGCCCAAGTCGTTCTCGTCAGCCTTCTGGTGTCAGCAGTTACCTGGTTGTGGGTTTAGCTACTCGCGTGCTGGACATGTAGATGAGCTATCCCAATATTCAGGTTTAATTGCGGTGTTGGCACTTTGTGATAAATAAGTGGGTTTGGGGCTACAGTGTGGCGCTTATCTCCACCAGGTCCACCATCGCTGCCCTAGGAGGCTGTCTGTGGCAGTGAATGCTCAGTGCTTACTTAGCAAGCCAGGCATTTGTGCTGAGTAGAAAGAAGGTATTGAATATTAAATGGCAAAATGCTGGGAGTGCCAGGAGGACGGGCCGACCCACTCTGTTTACACTGCCGTCCCTGCCTGGTGACGAGTCAGCTTCTATGAGCCCCTCTAAGGGGCCTCAGACTGGCTCCTACTCCTCACTTTCCTGCGACACCCGTGTACTTCAGTGTTACAGTGGCCAGCTGTCCTCTCAGTGCCTTTCTCTAAGGCTTACACAAGCAACCCATGCGTTCACCCACCGGGTGTGAGGAGCGGCAAGGAGTGTGCACGTGCACAAAAGTGGCAAAACGGGATTTGTATCCTCCTTATGCTTCATATAACTTTGTTCTGTGTATGTTTAACCAGGCATCACAGAGGGTCCGATAGACCCACACCGCTCCAGGGTTTGTTTTAAAAAAAGTTTCCTTTTGATTTTTCTGTTAGAAGTAGCCCAATTCAGTACAATAGCACATGAAAAAACAGATTTGCAAGTTTTGGAGGAGGTCAAAAGTGAAACATTGTAGGTAAATGGGTGCACCTTGAGAACATACTCATTAGTGAAGTAAAGAAGACGCACATGTGTGAACATTGTATTGCTTCATTAGTGTGACAAGCTGAAAGAAAAAACGTATGTATATGTGTACGTATATGAATATTAAAAAATAGTTAAGATAGTTACACTACTGATTTGTCTGAGTTCGCTTGCTGAAGAGAAAGACTTGTGCTGGTATTGTTCAGACAACTGAGGGCAGAGGTCTTGTGCTCTGGGTGAATGATTTGGGGATGACAATGCGCAATGTACCATTGTTACCCCCTGACTGATGTGCTTTGAAATTTTGTTGCAGTTTTTTTCCTTCTTCTTTTTCTTCTTTTTATGTTTGAATAAAATGGATTGGAAAAAAAGTGTAACATCAGATGATTTATGCACAGATGATGAAGATGATCCCTTATGGTAAAATGTACGATTTCACAATGGAAGAGTGGCGTGGGCATACCATGATGATGTTGATGGTGACTTTGACGTGAGCCCAAGTTCCTGTGACAGTGAAATGGAGCAAGAATCGACTGAGATCGTCACAGGGAATGCACACCTCCCTGGTTCAGATGACAAAGAAAACAGCAAAGTGAGTACATGTTTGATGAGTTGCAATGTTAAACAATTCCCTCCCAACCAGAACGAACGATCCAGTGTTAGAACTAGGCTGGAAAATACAGTGAAGGTCTTGGCATATTGGACAGAAAGCCAGCACTGCCATTAAATGTCAGAAATTGTAACAGAGGAAAGGCTACAAGATGCTGCAAAATATACAGAAAGGCTGAAATGCAAGTAAATGTTCTGAATGCAACAACCGTATTAAAAAATGTTTGACCCCTCACTAACTGAACTAAAAGCATTTGTAGGTCTGCTGTACTCAGCACAGATTTCTTATGGTGATCACGGGACTGTCAAAGACTTATGGAAAATAGATGGATCGGAATAGGGGATGAACCTTTATGTCCCTATAGATGTGAAGACTTACATTTTCAATTTAGAAATTTATCCGGGAACTCAGCCTTCAGGTGCTCATTCATATCGTGCTAAACCAAATGATATCGCAAACAGGCTGGTTGCTCCCATCTTCCAAACTAGCTGGAATGTGAGATTTGACAATTGGTTTACTGGTTTCCAATTGATGTTACATTTGCTAACAGCCCCCAGCTTGACCAGTGCACAGGAACCGTAGGCAGGAACAAAGTAGAAATTCCAAGTGAAATGTTGCAATTTCAAAACAGAGAATTGTATAGTACAATCTTTGGATTTCAGCAAGATTTAAGGTTGGCCTCAAGGTACTGCTGATGTCAATATTTCACCATGCTGGAAATACTGACAGGGAAACCTGGACAAAACAGAAGCCTGAGATGGAAACTGTCTACAACAAAACCAAATGTGGAGGAGACGTCGAGTTATGCAGCAACTGTGATGTCACTTGAAACACCAAGTTTTTCCCAATGATTGTGTTTTACTCAATCCTAAACTTAAGTAGTTGATGAATATTTTACAAAGAAAACAACAAGGGTGGAATATCACAGAGAAATTTTCCTAGATGACTGGGACTGGAGCACATGAGAGATCGTTTACAGCAGAGAAAGAAATAAAATGCTTTTGTCCAAGGAATGATGTAAAAAAAAAATTGTGGCACACACTGGTGAGCTGCCAGGTGAACAGGCAGGCGCAGCATCCCAAAGACCTACTACAACAACAGGAACACCAGAAAGATGTCAACTGTGACCTACATGAAAGAACAGGGAAACAGAACATAGGTCCTACCAGTGTAAGCGATCTTTGGGTATGGAACACGCAGTTGTCACGTGTGAAGACTGCTTTGGGTGTGATGGTTGAAGCAATGATTATTTCAGTGGTAGCATTCTATTGGTATTTTCGTTGTCACTGATATAGGAATTTCTTTCTTTCTTTACATGAATAAAAGAAACTTTAATTGAGAAGTTAGAGGAAAGGTGGGAAAGAACTCCAGGGTGGGTAGCTGGAGCCGCCCACCTTGACAGCGGAGTGCAGAGGGGTGGGGTCTGCTGGATCATTGTCTCAGGCCCGACGTGATGGTTCTGGAATTGTCATGGCTGAAGGGTGGTCCCACTTCCAGGAAGGGGTTACTGTCTGTGGTGGTCTCAGACAGGTGGGGCTCCACCTTCGTTGAGATCCAGTTGGTCACAAGTCCGGGATAATGGCTGGGGGCCTGACTATGTATCCCTGTAAACCTCTTGTCTCAGTGTCCTCTGTCTTGAAGTGGGGTGAAAATCCTGTAAACTCAGGACCGACCAACCTTGCCTCGCCGGCTGCTAGACAGACATTCCCTGCATGAACCGCAGACCCCTGTGCAGGGCTGAGGAGAGATTTGACCTGCCAGCCTCCTGGGTGCCCAGTACGCCAAGTTCGTGTTCTCTAAAACTGAAGAATGAATTCTAGGAACAGTGGAGGCTGGAAATAGGAAGTGTTTGTGAGAGAAAGTTAAGAGGGAAAGAAGGGAGTCCCGAGTGGGTGGGCCCAGGAATTTATTTCTGATGTTATTTTTTAAGTTTTGTAAGCAAGTACACAGCTGATGTGAAAATGTTGATGCCTATTCTAAATGCACAATACATATTAAGAATTTAATAATTTATTTTATTGATAGTTTATGTTCTTGTTGACTACGTACTGTGTAATAGAGTAAGAACCTCCTGACAAAACAGCAAGACTGCTGAAATGTCAAGTATGTCCTACAAAAAGGCCAGGAAAGCAAAAGATGTATGCTGTCAGTGCAAGAGATGCGTATGTATGTGTGAAGACTGCCTCAGGTGTGATAATTGAAGAGAAGATTACTTTTTGTTGCAATTCTCTCTCTTTATTTATTTATTTTTTAATTCAGCCTCATGCTTGCCAGGCAGGTGCTGTGCTGCTGAGCTGTCTCCCCAGTCCCCCAGGATTACTTTTTTTGGTAGAGCACTATTGGTATCTTAACTTCATATAGGAAGTTACTTCTGATGTTCTTTTTTTAGACTTTGTACACCAAAAACCAGTTGGTGTTGGAAATTTTGATGCTTTTTTTTTTTTTTTGCGGCACCGGGGATTGAACTCACAACCTCGCGCCTGCCAGGGCAGGCGTTTAAGGCACTGAGCCAAACTGCCGGCCCTAGTTTTTTCAGGCAGGGTCGCACTGTGTAGCTCAGGCTGGCCTTACGCTGGAGTTGTAGCCCAAGCCGGCCTCGAACTCACAATGCTCCGCCTACCTCAGCCTCCCGAGTGCTGGGATTAAAGGCGTGTGCCACCACGCCTGGCTTTTGATGCATTTTTTAACAAACAATAAATATTAAAAACTCAATACTTTACTTTTATGATTTTTTTCCTGTGGAGTGCTCATTGTTTAATATAATAAAACTCATAAAATTAAAATTAATAATTCGTCAATAGAAATAGTCTAAAGAATAAACGTGAGTCTGATAGACCCATGTTTATGTCCCTTGATGACAAAATTAGCCTTGTGTCCCAAGGTCAAGCACAGCCGTCTGTATGACAGAGCCATCCACGTTAAGGCCTAGGAAAGCCGACAGTCTTCCAGGGTGGCTTACACCCCGAGGGAAGCCGCTGGAAAATTGTAAAATAAAACCCAAAGAGCGTTTTGCTGGAGGGCGGAAAGAACGTGAGTTTCTATGCATGCACTGCAGGTATAGAAAGGGGAGCTGGGGATGAGGGCTGGTATCCAGCAAGGCAGTGGCCTTGTCCCCAGGTCACTGTGTCATTTCGCCAACTCTTTCTGTAAGCCTTGAGGAAGGCCTCAGGCCCTGTGTTACCAGTGAGGAAACCAAGGTCCAAACCAGGTGAGCAAATTTCTTAGGACACTAGAGAATAATGGAAAAGACCTGTATTGGGTGATGCTATGTCCCCCAAAGTCCTCATACTTTCGATGGGGCTGAGTTTGGCGCTTGTGATTGGTTTGTTTCTAGGGCTGGGATCGATGGTGTGAGTGCTGCACCCGCCTGGGAGTGGAGCTGATAGGCAGTGTAAGGGAGGCGGGTCTTCCTCTTTCTTGCTTCCACCCTCTCTCTCTCTCTCCAGGGTGCCTTGCTGTTTTGGCAGCCACCATGAATGGCGGCCCCAGCACGTCATGCTGCCTTGGAGCCAACTGAGTATGGACCGAAACCCCCAAGAACTGTAAGAAATAAACCTTTCCTTCCCTAATTTTGGGTGTCAGGTGTTCTGTCTCAGCAACAAGTGAAAAGTAACTAAGACAAGACCCTAGAGATTAATATTAATATTATGGGTTTAATATTAAGGGCTCAAGATGCATTAATTTTCTGACAAGACTCACTTTTTTTAACGACTGAGAAGGACCCCATTGTGTGTCACACCACATTTTATTCATTCATCCTTTGATGGACATACGGGCTACTACCAAAATTTAGCTATTGTGAGTTGTGCTGCTATAAACATGGGCATGCATGGGCCACTTCCACACGATGTCTTTAACTCTTTAGAGAAGATACCCAGAAGAAGTATAGCTGGACCAATTCTATTTTTAGTTTTCTGAGGAATCTCCACACTGACTTCCATAGTGATTGTGTTAGTTTGTGTCTCCCTGACAACGTGGAGGGTTTCTTTTTCCCCCGCATCTTCATTGTTTTGCTTTGCATTTGTGATGATACTATTCTTACTGGAGTGAGATGGAATCTCAGTGGTGTTTTGGTTTGCATTTCTCTAATGGTCAAAGATGCTGAACATTTTTTCATGTATTTATTGGCCATCTGTACTTCTTCTGAGAAGCATCCATGCATCTCTATTGCCCAGTTTTGATTGGGTCACTTATTTGGGGGCCTGATATTTGCTTTCTTTCCCCATCAAGATACAGAAACTAGCAAACTATCAAAGCCACACACGGCTCCCACCCCTTTCCGAAGCACTGAGGATTACTCGAAGGCAGGAGCAGCTCAGGTCCAGTCAAGCAGGAGCTCTTCTCGCACCCACACGAGCTCCCCAACCTCCCTTCCTGGGCTGCAGCTGGCGTGGGCTGCGCCACGGAGGAGCTGCACAATCAACTTTGTGGACGAATGTGGCCCTGAGAAAAGGGCAAGGCCTGGGACAGGGACGAAGGTCCTGGCTGCACAGTGCAGCCGACGCATGAAAAACACACAGGAAACTGTGGCCACTAAAACCAGGCTGCGGAATATAATCATCCTGGATTTTTACGTGGCAGAGAGAAGGGTGAAGACAGATTCATACGGTACACGCCTTTTTCCTTTCTTTTCCTTTCTTTTAAAGTGAATAGAACAGAACAATAAAATGAAAAAAACAAACCAGCCAGCACCTGATACTGGATTTCAAAAGTAACACAGTAGGAAATCTCCCATAGTTACTATGTTGCATATTGTTGTCCTCTAAATAGTAGTTCAGACTACTGGCACTAGGATTGCACAGTCAATCAAACAATACCAGGGTTAGGTTGTTTCTTTTTTTTCTTTCTTTCTTTTTTTTTTTTTGCAGCACCGGGGATTGAACTCACAACCTAGCACCTGCCAGGCAGGCGCTTAAGCCACTGAGCCAAACTCCCAGCCCTGGTTTTTTGAGGCAGGGTCGCACTATGTAGCTCAGGCCGGCCTTGCGCTCGCGTTGTAGCCCAAGCCGGCCTCGAACTCACAACACTCCACCTACCTCAGCCTCCCGAGTGCTGGGATTAAATAGGTTGTTTCCTTACTTTGGTTGTTACCATCTCAGCCTGTGTTCCTCGGAATCAGCCAGTTGCTTATGAGGGCAGGGGTGCTCTTCTCTCCCTCCCGCTGACTCACGGTGGGGCACGGCTTCCTTCCTGGTCCCCTCCCAGCTGGCATGGCGTCCTCTTGCTCATGGGGTGGGGATCGTGGCTTTCTTCCTGGTTTTCCCCCAGCAAGTGCTGGCTTTTTTTCTTAAAAAAGTGCACAAGTATGGCTCTCTCCCTCTGTGTGTGTGTGTGTGTGTGTGTGTGCGGGCGCGCGCGTGCCCTCGTGCCTATCCTCCTCATGTGGAGGACTAATTCAGGGACAGAGATGCCAAGCCCTGCCCGCTAAGGGACAGAGGGGAAGGAGTGAGGCCGGTCAACCTTCATACAGAGAGGCCGATGTTGAAACACCTTGTGCACCAGCACCCTAAAATGCAGATGCCAGCTTCTCGCCTGCTTTTCCTGGAGCACGGTAGGGTGTCTGCAATAAACATGTCTTTCAGCCCCAGGTCGGGTAGTTTCTCATCTGCAGTGCTTGGCACTGGAGTCACACCTTGGGCTCTGAAGGCAGCTCCAGGAACATGTCCGGCTCGCACCCTGAACAAGCGCCTCACTCTTCTCGGGCCGGCAGCCTGCCAGCCTGACCCCCGCAGGTCAGACTCTCACCAGGGAGGAGCCTCATCTGCAGAGGGGACACCGGGATAGAACTGAAGGGTGACAACAGTCCTGCATGTCCTCCAGAGCTTGGTTGAAGAAAGAGTCCTGTCAAATCCATTGACCTCAAATCCCGTCCCCCATGCCTGGTCCCCTTCCCCATCCTCCGCCGTCCCCGTGGTACTTGTTCACCCCGCCTGGCACCAGCGAGACTCCCACTCGGTGAGCCTGGTAAGAACTCCTGTGTCCTAATAGCTTCTCATCCGCTTGTGTGCCACACTGCTTCTTGGCTGTAGAATCCCCACTTCTCCTTGTTGCATTTAAAGTTCAACCTGATGGCTTCCCCTTACTGCAAAACCCCAGCGGGGAGTCCTTTTGCAATAGTCTTCCTTACTGTTTTAACAAGCGTCCTGAAGAATCTTTATCAGGTGAGAAGCACATAACCCAATCTGACTTCATTTCCATGTTAGGAGACACAAATCTCACAACAGCATTTCAGCACTAAAGAGCCCAAGGTTTGGTTGCCAGGGTAGGAGGCGATGGGACCAGTCTCTCCTGTTTAATCTGCAGCAGAAAGCTCCTCATGAGCGTCTTGTCTTATAAAAAATATCCCCGGCCAGCTCCGAAGCTGCGATGAGCTCACCACGGAACCTGCTTTCCCTCCAGCTCATGCTCTGTTTAACACCCCTGAGCCCTGCCGGATCGATCTCCAGGCTGAGTCACAGCCAGGATTTGGCCGAGACTGACCGTTATGTCTGAGGAGAAGGCTCAGCAGGGACTCAAAGGCAAAAGAGGTGTTCGTGGCCCTGCGACTTCCGGGCAGACGACCCGCCTGGGAGATGGTGCAGGGATCCGCCGGAGGGGATATCGTAAAAATGTCATCCTGCAGACTCTGAGAAAATTGACCCCTAAATCAAGTGAGGAGCAGTCTGAGCCCACGGCCCAAGGTCCAGGGCCTGCGAAGCGCAGAGCTGAAGGGATCAAACTCACAGCCTTGCGCCTGCCAGACAGGCACTTAAGCCACTGAGCCAAACTCCCAGCCCTAGTTTTTTTTGAGGCAGGGTCGCATGATGTAGCTCAGGCCAGCCTTGCACTCGCGTTGTAGCCCAAGCCGGTCTCGAACTCACAATGCTCCACGTACCTCAGCCTCCCAAGTGCTGGGATTAAAGGCGTGCGCCACCACGCCTGGTTTATATATCTTTTCACAAGATGCCAGTTTTTCTTCAAAGGTCACTTGTTGTATCTGCATCTTTCAAAACAGTATGTTGTAAATTCAACCATTTATTGTTAACTCTTGTTTTTCTCTGGCTAAAATGATAAACGATTTGTTGCTATTGTTCATTTGGTTTTTGTGCAAGACCAGTGGGTGTCTTGATATCCCATAGACATAACCTAAGGAATAGAGTTTGGTTAAATAGAAAAGTAAATATTTTGCTGAGCTTTCTCACAGGCTTCCAACAACATGAGTTTTGTTTTGTTTTGCTTTGTTTTGATTTTGAAACTCCAGTTAGGAGGGAGGCCCTGAGCTATCCACCCGTTCTCAACCCCCAAGAGGGGTGACTTCATCACGACCCTTTTCAAAGAAAACTTATCTATTCATTAACATTTTAAAAATAAAAATAATCAAAGCTAGGTTTTTTTTTTTTTTTTTTCTGATAGGGCTGCAGAAGAAAGATTAAAAGCAGAAGCCAAGGAAAGAAAAGCCTTTAATGATTCTTAGTAACACTTAAAACCTACACAAAGTGGCTTAGTACCAGTGGGAACAAAAATTAATTAGAAATCAAAATGAGGCTTCTTTATCAATGTTAAAACTAACGTAAGAGAAAACAAAGAAGTATTTCTGTAATTAAATTTAATTTAGCGTAATAATCTTAGTTCCTGCAATTTGCAACTGGGGGGGGTTTATTTTGAGATTATCGAGGGACACACTTTGCAGCGAGTCAGGGGGGTGCCGGCTTCTGCGGCAGAACTGAGATGAGCCCCCAGCGGCAGCGGGAGGGTGCTGGGGTGCTGGGGGTGCCGCCTGCCGCGGGCCGGCCTCAGGGCGAGGCCCGTCCCCTCCCGTCCGCTGCTGCATTACCAGGCGGGGTGTTCACCTCACCCAAGGGGCAGGAGGGCGTCCCCAGCCGACGCGGCCTCTGTCAGCAGCAGGGCGGGCGCCCGTGGAGGAGGCAGCCTCTCCAAGACCAGGCCTAGCGCCGGCGGGGAGCGGGACCGACGGTGAGCCGCCCCACAGCCGCGGTGTCCCCCCTCCGTCGCACCCCGAGCCCTCAGCGGCCCGGGACGCAGCGAGAGTCTGGGGAGGAGAAGCCGCCGGATCCCAGGCCGAGGCCGCCGGCCTGGGGTATGGGGCGCCGCCGAGCTGGTCTGAGGCTTTTCCTGTGTTGCTTTGCTCCATAGTCACCGCAACCTTAGCGAAATGAAATTGTTACTCCCATTAGAAAAAATATTACTTGAAAATCCACTCGCATTCCTTTATGGCCGTATCTTTCTTTTCATTGTAAAATACACAAAACTATCTTTTGAAGTCAGTGGTTTTGAATATAATCATAATGCTTTGTGACTGTCGCTACCGTGGGCAGAACCTTTTCACCATTAAACAAAAACTCCCCTCTTCCCCTCCCCTGGTCCCGGCCGCCGCTCGCCCAGCTTCCGTCCCTGTGACCCCGCCTATTCCAGGTGTCTTATCTGTACGGAGTTGCATAGTAATTGTCCTTTTGGGTCTTAGTTCCCTTGGCACAGCGATTTCAAATGTCGTTCATCCCGTTTACAGATGAGGAAACTGGGCAGAAACAGAATGACTTGCTCAGGGCCGGACAGGGCACAGGCGGCAGAGGAAGAATTTAGGTCCGGGGTGGGGCTCCTGAGCCTGGGCTTTTAGCTGTGTTGGAGCAGGTTCTTCGCCCAAGGCAGCCCGCAGACCTCTCCATCAGAGACGCTTGGAGCAATTACAAAAACTAGATTCCTTGACCCCACTCTGGGTCTACTCGGTGATAACCTTTGTGTTTTAACAAGACTATAAAACCAAAATTTGAGAATCGCTTTATTCTTCTCTATTAGCCACACCGTCGGAAGAACAACTTGAAGTTTGTGCTCAGCAATCTGTGGACAGGGAGAGATGACGACAAGCTCCGCGGTTTGCGTGCCGTGTCTGCTCCAAAGTCCGCGGGGAGACTCCATCCCCAGTGCAGGGGCGTGAGGGGCTCGGCCCTGGGCGGTGATCGAGTCTCGAGGGCTTCACTCTCCTCGGTGGATTAGTGCCGTTAGAAAGGGCTAAGGCTGCATAAGGGGAGGACGCCTTTGCCCGCCAGTCCTCCCATCGTGCGAGGGCGTGTCCTCCCTCCAGAGGGGACAGCAGCGCTGAGGCGCCGTCTTGGAAGCCAAGGGAAGTCCCGGTCGGATCTGAATTTGCGGGCACCTTGATCTTAGACCTCCCATTGTTCTTCTCTCTCTCTCTCTCTCTCTCTCTCTCTCTCTCTCTCTCTCTCTCTCTTGGGTGCCAGGAATCAAACTCGTGACCTTGTACTTGCCAAGCAGGTGCTTACACTGCTGAACTAAATCCCCAGCTAGACTTCCCATTCTTTAGAACCATGAGAGATACATTTCTATTGCTTACAAATCATCTAGTCTTCTGTATCTTGCAATGGAAGCACGAAACAGACGAGGACAATGAGACTCTAAAAACTGACCAGGCCCAGAGAGACTGGCACGGGCTTCTGGAATGATTTCTAGTGTGTCCACTGTATAAATCCTTTGTGGCTCATGAGTTATCCTCTTATGAAGTAGGAAGATAAATTTCTTGCTGTTATTCCATGTTTTTTACTCCCATTTATGGTTCGTGTCAATGTGTATTTCGCGAAAAAAATAGTATGTTATTGATAAGAAAAAGACACAAATGGAAAACTGTGGTGCTGGCAAACTGAAGCCCTGCGTCGCCATACCCAGGCCACATTTTTCAGTGTGGGACAGCAAGCCACCTTCAGGAAGGCTGTCACCTTGAAGTCTGGTCATGTATGGAACAGATGTTTTAAACTACTTAAAATAATTTGCATGATCAGTTTTACATGTGCTTTATTAAACCTGCCAAAGAGCAGGTGACAATATGGAATTGATATGATTACTAATTTGACACATCGTTGCGGTTAACTTGACCTTTTTTGATCTCAAGCTACTCAGAGGCATTTTTTATATCTGACTCATAGAGCTATCAGCCTCGATCCATTGGTTTAAATATTTGTCTTAAAATCTTCAAAACTGAAATAACATTAATTTAGTAACAGCAATAAAATATTAGAAATAATGTAAGTAATAGAGATATCCACCAGCTGGTTAAAATATTTCATGCCAATACTAGGCAAGTGTTTAAAATGATGGAGGGAAGCATATTAAATAAAAATGTCTCTGCCCTATGTGACATAGAATACACCAGATTTCAAAATATGTGAACTATAAGCTCTGCTTTGTAAAGAAAACTATGTATATACAATTCTGGGAATGAGAAATACCTAAATATTAACTCTGGTGCTCCATGGTAGGATTAAGGGTGATTTATGGGTTTTCCTTTTAATTTGTCTGTATTTTAAATGTCTTTTAAAACTGTAAATGTAGTGAAGAGACAACCCACAATGTGGAAGAAAATGTTTGCCAGCCGTCCCTCAGATAAAGGGTTACTATCAAGAACATATAAAGAATTTTAAAAAATCAGTCTTCCAGGATTTAAAGACCCAATCCAAAAATGGGCATCTGAGACGAACACACACTTTTCAGATGAAGAAGTACAAACAGCAAATAAATACATGAAAACATACAGTCAACAACGCTGGTCATTTGAGAGATGCAAATGAAAACAATACTGAGATTCCACCTTACCCCAGAAAGAATGGCTAGTATTAAGTAAACCAATAACAAGTGCTGGAGGGGCTGTGGGCAAAAAGAAACCCTTCTCCACTGTTGGTGGGAATGCAGGTTGGTGCAACCACTGTGGAAGTCAGTGTGGAGATTCCTCAAAAAGCTAGTATTGGAGGTCCCATTTGACCCAGCTATTCCCTTTTTGGGTATCTTCCCAAAAGAACTAAAAACATCCTACCACAGCGATATATGTGCATCTATGTTTTTAGCTGCCCAGTTCATAATAGCTAGATCTTGGAAACAACTTAAATGCCCCTGTACTGAGGAATGGATAAAAAAGATGTGGTATTTTTATATAATGGAATACTACTCAGCTATAAAGAACAAGACACTTTCATACTTAAATGAATGCACCTAGAGAATATACTTATCAGTGAACTAAATAATTCACACATATGTAACCATCGTATTGTTGCACTTGTGTGACAAAATGAAAGAAAAACTGTGTATATGTTTATGTAAATATATGTAAAAATTAGTCAAGATAGTTAAAGAAAAAGAATTTTGAATGAAAAGTAGTTTTCAGAGCCGGGCGTGGTGGTGCACACCTGTAATCCCAGCACTGGGGAGGCTGAGGTAGGAGGAGCATTGTGAGTTTGAGGCCGACTTGGGCTACAGCGTGAGCAAGACCAGTCTGAACTACATAGTGCCACCCTGTGTCAAAAATCTAGGGCCGGGAGTTTGGCTCAGTTGTGAGTTCAAACCCTGGTCCCACAGGAAAAAGAAAAGAAAAGAAAAGTAGGTTTCACAGGGTCATTTTCAGATTTCATTTTACTGTGAATTGTTCTTTTAAAAATAATATAGCATTCATAACATTTGTATTTCTTGACAATATTTTTCTAATGTCCTATACATTCTTTTTTGTTGTATAATAATAATGAAAAAATAAAACCACAAATGTGTTTTTTGTATGATAGAGGATAAAAACTAATTTTACAAATAACTCCAAGGTGAGTATGATAGAGTGAACTCAGTATACAATTTTACTCTCCTGAAACTCTCATTAAACTTCCTATGTGAATGGT
>RJWM01020542.1:0-36957 GCA_004363535.1 Dasyprocta punctata | reverse complement strand
ACTCATCTTTTATACCATAAGATAAGCTCAGTTTCTGGCTTTAACTTTCTAAGTGAAATCATCTAAAGTTTTGGTAACTAGTCTCTAGTGTAGATGTTTGGCATCAAACCAATCTTAGAATGTACAATCAAGCTTGCAGTAATCAGCCGGGCGTGGTGGCGCACGCCTTTAATCCCAGCACTCGGGAGGCTGAGGTAGGCGGAGCGTTGTGAGTTCGAGGCCGGCTTGGGCTACAACGCGAGCGTAAGGCCGGTCTGAGCTACATAGTGCGACCCTGCCTCAAAAAACCAGGGCCCAGAGTTTGGCTCAGTGCCTTAAGTGCCTGCCCTGGCAGGCGCGAGGTTGTTGAGTTCAATCCCCGGTGCCGCAAAAAGAAAAAAAAAAAAAGAATCTATTATCAATTTCTTTTAGTCAGCCATTTCTTCCTTGCTTGAACACAAGTGCACTGGCTCCTGCTAGCCCCTAAGACACAGTTCTATTTATCAATCCATTTAATAATGACCACATTACTCTCAGCAAAGGAAAGGAGAGCCAACTAACATCATGTTGTCATGCATGTGCCAGGCACATCATCCACCATTCTCTTAAGTCTCATGAGGAATTAGCTTTATTTTACAAATGAAGAAATTAAGGCCTGGCTAACCTGTCCATAGCAGAACAACTAGTAAATCACAGTTGGGATTTCAGATTCAGATCTTTCTGAGTAAAACTATGTCCTTTCTACCTTTATAAAAAATGTTACATTTTGTATTTTCTGTATTTAAGCAATTATTATTTCACCTCTTTGCTATATCTAAGCAATATTAATTCCATTATGTCTAGGTTAATACTATGTAGCACATTTCAGTACCAAGAATGTGCTGAGTATCTGAAGGATACTATCAAAAAAAAATTTTTTTTTGGTCTTTTTTGAGACAGGGTCTCGCTACACAGTTCAGGCTGGCCTTGGGCTCACTTTGAACTTGCAATGATCCTCCTCCCTCAGCCTCCCAAGTGCTCGGATTACAGGAGTGCATCACCAAGCCCAGCTAAAAATTTTTAAAATTGTTTTTAAATAATCCAGATATGACATTTCTTTTGTCATTTCATTTGTCTTTTGTTAATTGCCATCTGTAACTACTCTGTATTGGCAGAGTTAAGAAAGAATTTTAATAGTTTTCAAGAGGTACCTGTTGATTCTAGCAAATGATTATTTCTTCAGCTTTGCCACCTAGCAACACTCAAAGTTGCATTATGAGTATCAAACCAGCAATAAAATTATATAGTACTACTCTGCACATAGTTAATGGTATTTTTAGGAACATTTTCAACCACTAAAGCCAACTGCACATTCAAAGACAGACTCTGCAGTCTCTTCAGAGAGAAACAGCTTGGTATTCAAACCTTTTTAAAAATTTTTTTCTTTAGTTTAAAGAGAATAAAATGAAACAAAATGAAACACAATAAAGCCAATCAAAACAAAACAATGAAAGTAATAAAGGACTTCAAAACAAGGTAACTGAAATTCGACAACGGCTACCATAGTGCCTCTTGTTATCTTCACAATACCTGCCCATACTATCAGACATAATAAAATCAAACAAAACAGAACAGAATAAAACCAATCAAAACAAAACAATGAGAGTGATACAGGACTTTAAACAAGATAACAGGAAATCAACCATGGCTACCACAATATATCTTGTTAGCTTCAAAATAGCTGCCCAAACTATCAGACATAATAAAATCAAACAAAACAAAACAGAATCAAACCAAACCAAACCAAAACAATGAAAATAATACATGACTTCAAAACAAGAGGAAGTTGACAATGACTACCACCTTCCCTTTTTAGACATTTCCTCCCCTTTGACTTTCACAATATTGTACAGTTTGGATCCCACTAACACCTTCAGGTTTTTATACTAGGGAAACAACACAATGTTCACCCATGTAAGTCTGAACAACTTCACACAAGAGCATGATCACAAGTTGTATCCATTTACCTAACAAGAGCCTTGAGATGATCCTTTATAGCTGCGTAGCTTTACATTGTATAAAAATACCATATCTTTTATTATCCATTCTATGGTTGATGGGCAAATTGCCCGTTTTTATTATTCTGGGTCCCAGTCCCACGGAGCATTGTCTTCTCTTCTCTTGCCTTAAGTTCATGAATTTCTTTTTGAGTCAGATGTGCTTCTTGTATACAGAATATTGATAGATCGCATCTCCCGATCCACTCTGCCCATGTTTCTTTTTATTGGTGAATTGAGGGCATCTACATAAATGGTTATGACCAATATACACTAGCTCATTTCTGCTATGCTATCCTCCTGCTGTTG
Source organism: Dasyprocta punctata (assembly GCA_004363535.1). Taxonomy (NCBI): domain Eukaryota; kingdom Metazoa; phylum Chordata; class Mammalia; order Rodentia; family Dasyproctidae; genus Dasyprocta; species Dasyprocta punctata. The sequence goes on along the minus strand of RJWM01020542.1, from coordinate 34,633 downwards.
GCTCCCCACCCCCACCCCCGCCATTCAGTTGCCTGCCCTGCTCAGTGATCTCCCTCTGCTGCTGTTCCTGGAACTGTGATCATCTTTATCTCTCCCTAGAATATCCTTCAGCACTGTTTGTAGGGTTGGTTTGGTGGTCATGAATTCCTTCAGTTGTTCTTTATCATGGAAAAGTATCTTATTTCTCCATTATTTTTGAAAGACAGTTTTGCAGGGTACCTCAGTCTAGGTTGGAAGCTATTTTCTTTTAAGACTTGAAACATTTCACTTCAAACTCTTCTTGACTTGATGGTTTGTGTTGAGAAATCTGCCGTGATTCTTACGCGTTTTCCTTTATAGGTGACCTGTTTCTTTTCTCTAACAGCCTTTAATATTCTACTCTTGTGCTGAATTTCTGGGACCTTGATTATTATATGTCTGGGCGTAGGCTTATTTTGGTTATGGCTAGTTGGAGCCCTATATGCCTCATTTATCTGTATGTCAGGTCCTTTTCCCATGTGTGGGAAGTTTTCTGCTATTACTTCTGTATGTAACCTTTTTATGTTATTTGTGTTGATCCCTGCTTTTTTGCTGACACCAGTCAATCTTAAATTATTTTTCTTTGCATCATCTTGCAGCCACTGAATTGTTATTTTCTGGTCTTTTTTTTTTTTTTTTTTTTTTTGGTACTGGAGATCGAACTCACAATCTAATGCTTGCCAGGCAGACACTTGTGTTGCTGAGCTAAATCCCTAGCCTGCCTTGTTATTTTTAAGTGATCTTTCCTTTCACAATCTCTAGCTGCAATCTTCTCTTCAAGGACTGAGTCTATCTTCAGCTTCTTTATAGAAAAGGTGGTTTTTCCAGCTTTCAGTGGAGTTTTTAATTTCCTGGATATCTCTTTGAATCTGTTTCATGCATTGTAATTTTTTCCTATGTTGCTCACTTAAGGTTTTCATCATTTTCCTATGCTTCTCTTTTTTATCTATGTCTTCTACTTTAAGTATGCTCAGCAATTCTTTCATTATGTTTGTCATTTCTTCTTTTACCTGAGATATTATTTTTGATATGATTACTTTTTCAGCCTCATGAAGTTGTTTCTTTACTTCAGCTGCTATCCTTTCAGAAATTTCAGGTGTATGACTTCGTTTCTTCCATGTCTATGTCTCCTAGACTTCTGTGTGGGCTGAAGGTCTGAGATTGCCTTTTGTTCCTATGTGTTGACATTTTCCTGGGTTCCTCCAGACAAGCTGGCTGTGGGGTCCCAGGTGTCTCCCACATTGGCTGCTTGTCTGCAATGTAGGGGAATGGGCCAGGCACCTGGGTTTCTCCTTACCTAGGTTCCCAGAGAGGCGTTGGGGTGCAGGGCAGGCTTCTCCAGACATGTGTGGCTACACTGAGACTCCCTTGATAGTGACAGGCTTGTGGGGGTTTGGCTACCTGACCCTCCTGGGCTGTGCTGGTTACCAGTCCCAGTGATGGCTGGTGGGCTCATGGGAGCACGGCTGTATGGTTTTCCTGGCCCATGTTAGCTACTGGTTCTGATGGCAGCCAGTGGGCTCTTGGTATTGAAACCTAAACATTAAATCGTTGAAATGAATTTAAAACCTATTACTTAAAATGTATGTTTACTATAAAAGAAATGATACCACAAAAGTTAACAATTGTTCAATTAGAAATGTTCACTCTTTCACCTTCAAATGTCACCCCTGTGCCATGCCACCCTGCCTTGGAGCCAGCTGCTTGTGCACTGAAACCTCCAGAAACTGTGAGCTAAATAAACCTGTTTCCTTGATTTGGGGCATTGGGTATTTTGTTGCAGCAATCAGAGAAAAGTAACTAAGACAGAATTTGGTACCAAGAATGAGGTTGTTGCTATGATTGTACCTGACCATGTGGTTTAAAAGCCTTAGGAGATGGCTTGTAGAAAGAGTTTGGAAAGGTTTGGAGATGTTGCCTGAAAGAGTAGCATGGAACACCTTAGGTCATTTTGTATGGGAGATTCTGGTCAGAGTTTAGAAGACCAGAAGACTGATAGAAATCCTGCTAATAAACACCAGGCTTGGAGTTTTCTGCTGGGAAGAAGGATTGCACTGGGTGCTGGACTCCAGATGATGTGTGTTATGGCTTGGCAAAAAGTTTGTCTGTATTTTGCTCGTGTCCAGAGACTTTGTCTGAGACTAAGATTAAGGGTGATGGACTAATTTAATCTGGCAGAAGATATTTCAAGGCAGTCTAATGTTGAGGCGATGGCATGACTTATTGTTGGGGGCTTTTAGCCAGATCTATGTTGAGAATCAAGAGCAAAGAGCCCAAAACAAGAATTTAAAACACCATGAGTTTGGCCAGAAAAGAAGCTGCAAAGATAGAACTGAGAAAATCTCGATTGTTGAGAAGGAACAGGAGAATAGAATAGATGGCCAGAAGGCATCACAAAAAGCAGCAAGTGAATGTTTGCAACCTCAAAACTGCAAAAGTGAGGCTTTGCTTTGAAGAGAAAGTCACAGAGCACCATGTTCCAGAATAGCGGTAGTGGCTATGCCAGGCTCCAGAATCACAGTGGCATAAAGAGTTTGTTCGTCACAATCAGGTTCAGAGCTCAATGCTGCAGGCACTCAACTCCTACAGCCAAGAGAGAAGAAAACCTGGCTACTAGTCTAACTGGCAGCAGACCTTGGCATCATCCATGTGGTGATGGTTTTAGGTGCATACAGATTGCAAGAACTCTGAGGTTAAAAGGCTTCCACCCCAAATTCAGAAGGCCTGGGAGGCCAAGCAGTGTGCCCCTGAGCAGGCAATGTGTAAAGCTGTGAATATGAAACCAAAGATGCAGTGGAGACCCCAGAAGTCTGGAAAAACCAGGAACATGAATCATCTAAGGAAACCTGCAAGGAAAGCCAGTCTAAGAGAAAAACTGTGGGATCTGTAACCACTAGAAGTGCCCTAGGGGTGGAATTACATAAGCCCTTTAGAGTTCACAATTTGCCACAGATTTCCTCAAACAGTGAACATGGAACTATAGGGCTTAATGTTTGCCCTACTGGATTTTGGACTTGCTTTGGTCCTAATCCTTTGTTTCCTTGTTTTTACCTTTTGAAATGGTAACGTTTATCTTGTGCCATTGTATGTTGGAAGTGTTTATACAATGGAAGTGTTTAACTTTGTCTTCATTTGTCGAGGGGCTTGGCTAAATCTGTCTTACATCTGGGAGGAGACTTTGGACTTGGGACTTTTTAGCAATGCTGAAACTGCTAGGATTTTGGCAACTTTCAGAGATCACTGAATGCCTTTTACATAAAAGGATATGCATGAGTCTTTGAGGGTGGGCAGGGGCAAAATGTTATGGTTCTAATGTTGGTAGACTTAACACTGGTTGCTAAGGATTGTTAAGCTGTGTTATAATGTTCAAGTTACAAAATGGTAAGAAAAAGCATGTCTTTAAAGAAATGTGTTTGGTTGCCAATTTGACAAGGGGTGGATTGTTATGGTTGATATATTCTGTCAACCTGAGAAGTTCAGATGTTTAACTAAGAGACTCAATAGGGAGTTAGACTCTTTACTTTGGAAACATGCTCATCCTGTGCAATAGGAGTGCGAGGGGATTTTGTGAGTGCTACACCTGCCCTAAAGGAGCAGGGTGGCCTGTGTAGAATGTAAGGGAGGAACAGGGGCTTGCTCTGTTCCCCCTTTTGCTCTGGCTGTTTTGCTGTCTTCTGCCATCTTTGAGTATTGCCCCTGTGCCATGCCACACTGTCTTGGAGCCAGTTGATGATGGACTGAAATTTCCAGAAACTGTGAGCTAAATAAACCTTGTTTCCTTGATTTGGGGGCACTGGTATTTGTTTCAGCAACAAGAGAAAAGTAACTAAGACAAATGACCACAATGACAATTATTGGTCAGGATATGGAGCAACTAAAACTCATATACGGTTGCTAAGATTATAAAATATTAGTACTTCTTTGGGAAAAAGTCATTGTTGTTGCCGGGTTTTTTTGGTACCAGGAATCGAACTCAGGATCTCACGTCTTCCAGGTAGGCAGTGTATCACCAAGCTATATCCCTGGCCCTAGTCCTCTCTTACTAAGTTAGCAACCCCACTCTTATTTACTTATTATGAATGAAAATGTACAACTAAAAACTGAAAGAAAACCTAAAGGTCTACCAACTAATGAACAGATAAATATTATGATATATATATGCATATACTGGAAAACTACTGATATACCCAAGGACATGGATAAAAATAATTATTTAATTCATGAATGAAATATTTCTTTCAGATTTAGAGTCAAAAACATGGGTTGGTTTTTTGTGTTAGTTTATTTGAAAAGAGCAACTGAGCTGGACATGGTGACACATGCCTATAATTCCAGCATGCTGGAAGGTTGCAACAGGAAGGCTGAAAATATGAGCTCGACCTAGGCAACTTACTGACACAGCAAGACCCTGTCTCCAAATAAATAAATAAATAAATAAAATTAATAAAAAGGGCTGAGGGTGTAATCAGAGATGAAGCACATGTCTAGCATGTGTCAGGCCCCAGGTTCCATTTCCAGTATCACAAGTCAGTAAATGGAGGGAAGAAGAGAGGACAGCATGATGCCGTCTCTTGATTTTAGTATATGTGCTGCCAGAGAGAGCACTACTGTCTCTCAAAAAGAGTACATTTAAAGCAGAAAGACATCTATCTAAAGCGAATAGGAGGAAGAAAGTGCATAAAAGCCCTAAGAAGGCAGGAAAGATTCACTGATTCTTTCGACCTTCACTATTTGCTCACTGTGCCAGGCAGGCCCTGTGTATCACTCTTGACCCTCAAAGTACACAATCCAGTAGAGGAAATGAAATAATGAACAGTTACTATCACAATCAGGGAAAGAAAATTTTCTACTATTATTGCTATTCTTCCAGGTTTGATTTTAGAGATATTTTGCTTGCTCTCATCAGATAAGACTCTTACTGTGTTGCCCAGGCTGGCCTTGAACTGGGTTCAAGCAATCTTCCTGTCTCAGCCTCCTGAGTAGTTGGGACTACAGATCCATCTGGCTAATGCTTTCAGTTTTTAAGTCACATTTGTAAGTTCCTGTGTGCACCTATACTACTTACACAGTATTTATCACATAGTGCTTTATACACTTTGCAGGTTGTAAACTGCACATGGTAGGCACCACACACAAATTGGGTAACTAGGGACGTGAAAATGAGGTAACAATTTTGGAGAGGTCAATTGGTGGGCAAACCAAAAATACTAACGAGTAATTCAATAAATGCTATATATAGTAATGAGTGTTATTATATATGTCATTCAGGATGTCAAAAAGAAGTGGTAATATAATAAATTCTCTAGAACATAAATACTTTCATTCAGTTTGCCTTATTAATAAAAATTAAAAATATACCATCGTTCCATTTTTCTTCCATCTCTCACATTCCTCATAATCCCTTCATTGAAATTACTTTCTGTAAAGTTAGCAAGACCTAACTACTCCCCAAAAAGAGCCTTTCATCCTTATTCTACTTCAATTTTCTTCAGTATTTGATAGTGTTAACAAATCATTAAATATCACCATTGCTTCATGACTTATGAAACATGGCACCCTCTAGCTGTCTCTCTCCCTTTTCTCCCTCTGTCCCTTCCTCCCTTTCTCTTTGTTGGTCTGTCTCTGTCTCTTCAACTACATCCCTAGTCCTTTATTTTTTATTTTGAGGTTGCCTAGGCAGGACTTCAAATTGCAGTCCTGCTTCAGTCCCCCAAAGTGTTGGAAATAAAGGCATGTGCCACTGTGCTTGGCTTCCACAGCGCTACTCTTGCCCTATACTTGTTTTTGCAAATTTCACCTATTTCTGCCTCTTTAACCATCCCCATGAGGATGATTTCTAAATTTCCTTCTTTAGTTCAAGAACACTGTCTTCTACATTCCAGAACCAATCAAACATACCACTGAACCTTTAAACCCAAACTATTGAAAAATATTTACCTTTGTCTTCAAATCTGTTGCTCCTCCTTCCTTCCGAAGTTGTATCAATCCCACCACCTATTTGCTCAGTTATTCAGGGATAAGAATTTAAAGCCAATGCATTTCTTCCCCTGTATATCCATGTTTTGGTCAAGTCTCATCAATATTTTGTCTGCATTGCTATCACTCTAGAGGCAGTCCTCAACACCTAGAAAACCATGATAGTTTCCTACACTCCTCTCCCTAAGCCCCGTCTCAAGCCATTATTATTATTATTATTTTTTTTTTTTGCGGTACTGGGAATTGAACTCACAACCTCGCACCTGCCAGACAGGCGCTTAAGCCACTGAGCCAAACTCCCAGCCCTGGTTTTTTGAGGCAGGGTCGCACTGTGTAGCTCGTCGGCCTTGCGCTCGCGTTGTAGCCCAGGCCGGCCTCGAACTCACAACGCTCCACCTACCTCAGCCTCCCGAGTGCTGGGATTAAAGGCGTGCGCCACCACGCCCGGCTCAAGCCATTCTATTATTTATTTCCTAATGAAATACCATATCATACGTGGTCTAAATGCTAAAGATATAATGAGGAAAATATTGTTATCATTTATAGTTTTTCTAGAGGAGATCTACAAATATTGTGTGTGTGAACCCACAGTCTCATGCATGCTAGGCAAGTGCTCTATCACAGAACTACACCACTAGTTTTATTACTTAACTGGTTTTCTTTGGCAGGGTGGGTAGTAGGAATCAAACTCAGGGCATTGCACTTGCCAGGTAAGTGCTGTGCCACTACATCCCTGGCGCCTATCTGACTATTAATGGATAACAAATTACCCCTGCTTAATGACTTAAAATGGCATTCATAATCTTAGTTTTTATGGGTCAGGAATCTGGGAGCAGCATAGCTGCATGATTCCAGCTTGGGATCTCTTGTGAGTGTGCAGTCATGTCAAAAGTCAACTAGGGGAGGGTTCACTTTGAAGCTCATTCCTGTGGTTGCTGGCAAGCTGCCTGAGCATCCTCACAGGATGGCACCTGGTTTCCCTCTCTCCATGGCTACCTCCCAAGTGATAAGGAGGGAAAGAGTCCATGAGGAAGAAAAATAAAGAGAGAAAAATAATACCCAAGGTGAAGACCACACTCTAATCACAGAAAAGACATCCAATTGCATCTGCAATACCATATTTGATGGAAGCAAGCTGATGTAACCAACCCCAGGTAGAACAAAAATTCACAGGACACCTGGAATTTTATCGGAGCAAGAGGGGTTTATTGCCAGGCCTGGCGACGCAGTCCATTCAGATCGATCCGGAGACTGCGCACCTTACAACTCACAAGGACCAGTTTTAACAGCTTGCCGGTGGGTGGGTCCGAGTCATCATTCTCAGGAAACAGAAACTTACGCCAGGGAACAGATACCTATCTTAGGGGTGGGAAACAGAAACTTAAACATAAAATGGCGCATACAGAACAGAATGGTGGAGCCAGGCGTGGTGGCACATGCCTTTAATCCCAGCACTCTGGAGGCTGAGGTAGGCAGAGCGTTGTGAGTTCAAGGCCAGCTTGGGCTACAACACGAGTGCAAGGCCGGCCTGAGCTACATAGTGCAACCCTGCCTCAAAAAAGCAGGGCTGGGAGTTTGGCTCAGTGGCTCAAGCGCCTGTCTGGCAGGTGCGAGGTTGTGAGTTCAATCCCCGGTGCCACAGGAAAAAAAAAAAAAACCAGAATGGAGGCGCATAGGTTAATTGCAGGCTATAAAGGTTAATTGCAGGCTATAACATTCCCCACTGATGTTGTGACTTGGGGCCAATTTGGCCCCTCTTTTAAGGTTCTCGTGGAAGAAGTTCATAATGAGTTCGCAGAACCATTAGTCGTGTTTTGTAGTTGCTGCCTGAGGAAGGACATTATTTTATTGAATATGCACGGACCCAAGGTGGCTATTGTAAGAAGCATGAGCAGCAGTCCCAGTAAGGGGAGCAAATATGGGAGAACACCATTCCAAGTGCTCCACAGGGGGCTGTCATGTAATTGTTGTTTTCTTTTGGCTAAGTCTTCTTGTAAGTCCCTAATCTTGTTTCTAACTATCCCTGACTTGTTGGCATAGAAGCAACATCGTTCCTGGAGCGCCAGGCATGTGCCTCCTTGTTCTGCTGTGAGGAGATCGAGACCACTCCGATTTTGTAGCACAACCTCAGCCAGCAAATCTATTTGGTCTTGGGTACTATTGAGAGCCTGAATATTGCTTATTAGGTGGTTGGACAGCTTGGTATAAGAATGTATGGACACACCTAGTCCTGTCGATCCTGTGGCAAGTGCCCTAGAAACCCTCAGCCCCACCAGCAAGGGGACTAATGTTATGGCTCTCTTGAAGCGGCCGGTGAGGAAATCGAGACTAGGTATAGGGATAGGCTCGTCTCCGGGCACAATGGCTATATCTGGTAGCAGGATGGCTGCCCTACATAATCCTGACCAGTTTGCTGGCAGTGAGGTAAAGGCCAAATTTCCACCACAGATAAGCACTTGTCCTTTTTCTGGGCACAAAGGCCCAGTCCAATTTGTTATAGAGGTACATGCCCCAGGAGGGGTAAAGCCAACATCTAAATCTGAACTGCTGTCTGAGTCTTTGCCTTGGAGGCAGGTGGTGGTAATGCTGCCAATTTTTATTGGCTGTACCCTAAAAGGAGTATTTAGGTGGCAGTCAGCGGCATTTACTTTCGTGAAATTAGTGGGAAGCGCGAGAGGCATGTGAATTCCTTGGGCTAAACATAGCCAACAATCTGCTGCTAGGCTGGGGTTGGAAGAGTTAAGGGTTTTATAAGTATCTCGTAGGAGATCAAAGGTTTGAGGATCTAAATCAACTCCCTTTGGTTTAGGTAAGGCCAAGGGGTGATAATTAACTCTGGGAATTAATTTTTGAATTTTGTTTCTTATTTCCTGTTCTCTGATTGCATCTTGGGGTCCTCCCCCATCTGAAACATGGAGTGAGGCACGACAACTCCAACGAACGGGTTTCCCAGGGGTGCCACTACAAGAGGCTAGTGAATACTTGTTTGAGCTTCCTAGAATTCGGGGCTGAGTTTCCCAATCTCCCCCGAACGTGCCTCTCGTCGTTCTCTATAGAGTAGCTGTGAAGTAGGCCTGATTGTTTTTGGTACATTCTTGCACCGAATTAGGCTCATAGCAACTAGAGTGCATAGCTGACTGGTAGGTGGTGCAAGGACATTCAGAGTTGTACCTGGTTTTACCTGGGGCTTTTGTACACATTTCCAACCTTGAGTAACCCCCCTGAGGTCAGACTGGTAAGTGAGGTAGGCCCATTTATCCTCGCAATCAACCCTCAGAGTGTATGATTGGGGAGTGGCCCTACCCGTGCCCTCGGCACAATCACAGGATGCCCCATATAGGGCTTTTAGGAGTTCCTGGCGGTTAGGGGGCGGTCCAAGTTCCCCCTTAGCCTGGGGCATAACAAGCAGAAACCCAAGGGCAGCTAATATTGTCACGATTAACTGTCTGGGCATTTAGTGATTTTTTTTTTTTTTTTTTTTTTTTTTTTTGCGGCACTGGGGATTGAACTCACAACCTCGCGCCTGCCAGGGCAGGTGCTTAAGGCACTGAGCCAAACTCCCGGCCCTGGTTTTTTGAGGCAGGGTCGCACTATGTAGCTCAGGCCGGCCTTACGCTCACGTTGTAGCCCAAGCCGACCTTGAACCCACAACGCTCCGCCTACCTCAGCCTCCCGAGTGCTGGGATTAAAGGCGTGCGCCACCACGCCCGGCTCATTTAGTGATTTTTAATTTTAAGGGATTATCAGTCTATTGTACCTTCCACCACACCTGAGTTGTTTTCTCTTCTGAGGTGTCGATCACCTTGACGTGTGTGTGGCGGATCCAAGGGGTTTTTCCGACCACCTTGACAGCTGTAGGCATAGAGAGCACTACTGTGTATGGGCCCTCCCAGTGAGGTTCTAGTGACTCACATTGGTGTCGTTTTACCAAGACCAGGGCTCCCAGTTCAATGTCCGAGCTTGGAGGCGGTTCTCCAGCTGGGGATGGGTGTCTCCGTTTGAACAGCTGGTGGATGGAGGTCAGTACGGGTTGGAGAGCCTGTAGGGACTTAATGAGATCTTGGTTAGAAATTTCAGCCAATTTTTCTTCAAATAGCCTTGGAACCAAAGGAGGGGGTCGACCATACATGGCCTCATAAGGAGTAATCCCAGAGATGTACAGGGTACATCGGGCCCTCAAGAGGGCAAAGGGCAGGAGGGCCACCCAATTATCGCCGGTTTCTAGAGCTAGCTTGGTAAGTGTGTCCTTTAATGTGCGGTTCATTCATTCTACCTGTCCTGAACTTTGAGGCCGGTACGCGCAATGAAGTTTCCAATTGATTTTTAACACTTGCATCAATTTTTGAGTGACTTGGGCTATGAAAGCTGGGCCATTGTCGGACCCCATAAACACGGGCAAGCCAAATCAGGGCAATATCTCATGTAGTAGTTTTTTTACTATCGTCAGGGCTGACTCTGATCTAGTGGGGAATGCCTCTGCCCAGCCAGTAAAAGTGTCTACTAGTACCAACAGATATCGGTGTCCCTGCAGACCAGGTTTTTTCATCTTGGTGAAATCTATTTCCCAATGTTCTCCTGGGGAAGTTCCCCGGTATCTGGTAGTCTCTATTGGATTTGAGTGCTTTGGGTTCACCAGCTGACACTGAGAACACCTTGCACTGATGGAGGCAGTTAGCTTAGTCAGTCGAGGAATGAAGAAGCAGTCTTGAAAGAGTTCTGCAAGTTTTGATCCTCCCAAATGAGTTGATTGGTGAGCCTGATGGATCAACTCTTGTCCTAAAGTTCCTGGCAAAAATACTCACCTGTCAGGAAGTTGGTACCAGTCGCCCAGGATGCTGGGTTTTGTGTTTAATTGTGAGGCCAGTTGGAGATCCCGGTGGGTGTATATGGGTTCTGACAAAGTGGGGGGAACCAGGAGGAGGGTGAACATTGTTATTTATCCCCACTGATGTGATGGCTATTTTCTTTGCAGTTTGATCAGCTAGGTTATTTCCCCAGGTGATTGGGTCATTTCCCTTTTGGTGCACCTTGCAATGAATGATGGCCACCCGATGGGGTAGCCATACAGCAGCTAATAGGTCCAAAATTTGTGAGACATTTTTAATTTTATCCCCGGCTGATGTTAAGAGTCCTCTTTCTTGGTATATAGCCCCATGGACATGGACAGTGGCAAAGGCATACCTGCTATCAGTGTAGATATTGACCCTCTTTCCCGTAGCCAGTTTTAAAGCCTCGGTTAGGGCGATGAGCTCAGCTTTTTGGGCCGGTTCCAGTCCTTGAGCCCAAAGAACCTCCATCTCAATGGTCACAGCAGCTCCCACCACCCTTTTACCTCGCCAGATAAAGCTGCTTCTGTCAGTGAAATAGTTAGGAGCATTATCCAAAGGCAGGTCAGTCAAGTCCAATCATAGACTCTGAAAATTGTTGAGAAGGCTGGGACAGTCATGAAGAGGAGCAGCCGAAGGATCATCATCTGGTATGAGGGTAGCTGGATTTAAAGCAGTGGACGATTTGAAAATCACTGAATCTGGGTCTAAAAGCAAGGCCTGATAATGTAAAATTCTGGCATTCGACAGCCATCTCTCAGGTGGCGCTCTGACAAGGGTCTCAAGACTGTGTGAGGTCACTATTGTGACTCTTTGTCCAAATGTGAGCTTTTTAGTCTATTTTAAGAGCAGCGCCACAGCTGCAATAATTCTCAGACAAGGGGGCCAAGCTCCTGCAACTGGATCTAGTCTCTTTGACAGGTAGGCCACGGGTCTTTGCCATGGTCCCAAGGTCTGGGTTATTACTCCCTTTGCGATGGCTCTTTGTTCATCCACATATAATGTGAAGGGCTTAGTAACGTCAGGGAGTCCTAAGGCGGGTGCCTCAGTCAGTGCTTGTTTAAGCTGACAGAAAGGCTTCTCACAGGCTTCTGTCCACTCTAGAGGTTCCTGGGTTTTTCCTTTTAGGGTGTCATACAACGGTTTGAGCTATCTCTGCAAAATGTAAAATCCATAATCTGCAATATCCCACCGCCCCTAAGAACTCTCGAACTTGCCTTTTTGTCCTTGGGGAGGGGATTTGCAAAATAGCCTGAATTCTCTTATTTGATAAGGCTCGTTGCCCCTTCTGCAGCTGATAACCCAGATAGGTCACAGTTTGTTGGCATAGTTGAGTTTTCTTAGCTGAAACTTTATAGCCCAGCTTATCTAGGGACAACAGCAGCTGCTCGGTAGCCTCCCTACAGAGCTCGTAAGTGGGGGAGGCCACCAGCAAATCATCAACATATTGTAGGAGTGTTACTTCAGGGTGATCCTCTCGGAAGCTCAACAAATCCCCAGCTAGAGCTTCATCAAAAAGGGTGGGCACATTTTTGAACCCCTGTGGTAAACAAGTCCAAGTTAGCTGCTCAGTTATGCCCGAATCAGGGTCGGTCCACTCAAAAGAAAAAAATAGGCTGACTTACCGGTGTGATGGGCAGCGTGAAGAAGGCATCCTTGAGATCCAATACCATATACCAAGTACAGTCCGGGTTAAGTAAACTTAACAAGGTATAGGGATTTGGCACGGTGGGATGTAAGGTTACCATTCGCCTGTTAACTTCCCAGAGGTCCTGGACTGGGCGATAGTCTTGAGTCCCAGGCTTTTGCACTGGAAGCAGGGGTGTGTTCCACAGAGAGGTGCAAGGAACAAGGATTCCGCTGGACCTCAGTCTCTGGATATGGACCTTAATTCCTTTTCAAGCCTGGAGACCTATGGGGTATTGACGCAGCGGAACAGGGATGGCATGAGGTATCAGTTCTACTACAAGGGGCACTTGGTTGACTGCCAATCCAGGAGGGTTGCTTTCTGCCCAGACTCCTGGGATTGCATTTTGCCATCGTAACAGCAGTTCAGAGTCAGTCTGGGGCAAAGTTTCACTATTGAGCAGGAGGTGTCCTTCTCCCTCAGGATAGTGAGCCATAACCCAGACTGGATCTCCACCTGGTTGTCCTGTGTCCATAAACAATTCTGGCTTTTCAGACTGAAAACTGATGTGAACTCCTAGCTTATGGAGTAAATCCCTGCCAAGGAGAGGGTCCAGGCATTTGGGTACCCAGAGGAACTCATGCTGAGTGACTTTGTGTACTGGACGGGCCAGGCTGGCTGTCACCTTAGGGCACGACTTATGCCTCCCAGTGGCTCCTACCACGTTAACCTTTTCTCCTGACAGGTTTCCTAATGGTTTGGACAACACTGAAATTGTGGCGCCCGTGTCTACCAAGAAATTTACACGTTGCCCCCCAACTTGTAGGGTTAACCGGGGATTGGGGGGTGGCAGCAAGCCCTGACACCCTCATTGTTGATTTATTAACATTTTGGCATCTCGTTCCAATTTGGCCTTTAACTTTGGGCAATCTTTGCGCCAGTGGTCTATTTCCTTACAATAGGCACATTGGTTTTTGTCCAGGGAGGGGGAGGCGCCCTTTATTTTTTTCTCTCTGCTTGACCTTTGTTTCTTTGGTCTCTTTTTCGCAGAGCAACTCCAGTACCTTGGTCATTTTTTTGTTGGTGGCTTCTTGTAAATTTTCTCAGTTTTCGAACACCTTTAGGGCTATTTCTATCAGTTGGCTGAGTGGCATTCCCTCAAAACCCTCCAGCTTCTGCAATTTACACCTAATGTCTGGGGCCGACTGTGATACGAAGGCAATGTTAATTGCCCTCGTATTTTCAGGCGCAACCGGATCTATCGGCGTATATAGCAGATAGGCCTCTAAAAGGCGTTCCAGAAATACTGCAGGGGACTCATTTGCCAATTGTCTTATCTCTGTCACATGGGACAAATTTGTGGGTTTCTTCGCTGCAGCTCAAAGTGCCTCTAGGAACCTCTGGCGATATTGGTCTAAGGCCTCCTTACCTCTCTCTGTGTTTGGGTCCCAGTCGGGGCAGGAGGAGGGGAACAGATGTTCTATCCTCTATGCGTCTGAAGTGGGTGATTCATTCGGGTCCCGGACACCTTTCTGTCCAAGAGTTCGAATGCGCACTCGCTCCTCAGCTGTGAAAAGGACTCGGAGTATCTACTGGCAATCGTCCCAGGTGGGGCGATAGGTAGAGAAAACAGACTCTAAAAGGTTGATCAAACTTTCTGGGTCCTTAGAGAAAGGGGGGTTTTGGCTCTTCCAATTATAAAGATCAGAGGTAGAGAACGGGGTGTAAACAAAGACAGTGCTTCCTGGATGTCCAGGCACTGGCACCTCCCGCAAGGGGAGCAGTGGTGCTGCCTCCCAAGTTGCATCAAGGGGATTTATTTGCAGGCGGCAACGTGTGCGGATCGGACTGTGGGGTGGGGAGTGGGGAGTGGTGGAATCAGGCAGGGGATTAGGGATTGGATAAGGAGGAGGGGGTAAGAGGTGGGGGTTTAGGGGATCTAAGCGATCTTCCTCTGACTCTAATACCAGAGGCCCGGACGGAGGGGTTGCCAGCAACTGGTTGGAAGTCGCTTTTGGTTTGAGCACCGCGAGTAAGCCTCCATGTGGAGGCTTAATCCAAGGAGGGGAGTCGTAAATGAGATCTATCCAAATCTGAATGTATACAATTTGATCAGGATGGGACGGGGGTCCAAAGACGTATCAGCGGACTGCTTGTGCCACGGCCATGTCAAAGAACCCAGAAGGGGACCACGCTCCCTTGGTCCCAGTCGGCCATTCCTGCGTGACAAAAATCATTAGTCTTCCTGTATATACTGGTTCCCCGTAGCCCTCGGCTCGCCTCTTGAACTCCCTGAAATGGTCAAGAACAAAGTTAAGGGTGTTGAGGTTTCTTTGGAACTAGACTGTCCCATGGCCACCTGGAAGAAAATATGATCAGGAGGAACACACAACACAACCAAGTTGAACAATCAAGGCAGACAAAACAGACAAACAGACAGAAATAACCAAAACCAGACTGCAGTCGAAAAGAAAAATCACAAATTGCTCCAAACAATCCTACCAAAATTTAGAGAGGCTCCTACCAAGTACCGAGTGGAATGAGCTAGGGGTGGTCAGCAGATTGCAAACAGCCTGACGGCCAAAAGAAACAAACCAATCTGTTTTTCCTCCCGTTGTTCGTTCCCAGAATGAGGGCGTCCCCTCCTTTATTTTTTTTCAAGCCGCGGCGCCACCAGAAGAAGCCTCTAAAAATAGTATTGATATTCACTCATTAATGTGTCCGTGAATTTGGGTCGGGGGGCTATTTCCCCATCCCAGACGAGCCCCCAAATGATGTAACCAATCCCAGGTAGAACAAAAATTCACAGGACACCTGGAATTTTATCGGAGCAAGAGGGGTTTATTGCCAGGCCTGGCAACGCAGTCCCTTCAGATCGATCCGGAGACTGTGTGCCTTACAACTCACAAGGACCAGTTTTAACAGCTTGCCGGTGGGTGGGTCCGAGTCATCATTCTCAGGAAACAGAAACTTACGCCAGGGAACAGATACCTATCTTAGGGGTGGGAAACAGAAACTTAAACATAAAATGGCGCATACAGAACAGAATGGCGGCCCATAGGTTAATTGCAGGCTATAACACAAGTTACAAAGCTTAGCTCACACTCAAGGAGAATGAACCTGCAGTACTACCTGAAGTAAGACGTCTGAATGAATTTGCGAACACAGGATACTCTTTAACACCACAATTAGAGTCAATTAACTTTCCTAAAGCCTAATCCGTCACTACCTTTCCTTCTCCCCTACCAAACAGTTCAAAACCCTGAATCTTAAACCACTGCAGTGGTGCCTAGATGTAATCCCAGCACTTACGAGACTGAAGCAGGATGACTGCTTTGAGTTAAGAGGCCAGGCTGGGCTACACAGTGAGTTCAAGTGAGTTCATGCCCCATCACATCAGGCAGTATAGCTTGTCTTGAAGGTTGTTCCAAATCAGTATATGAAGCTCTGCTTGGTCTGTTTTAATGACCGAATGGCACCCCACAATGTGGCTACATTACAATTTGTTTAGTAACTTTTTGGTAGACATTCAGGATGGTTCCAGTCGTTTTACAGCTAGCTATGTAAAGTTTTGAGAGGTTGAAGAATGGGAGATGGCATTCCGTGTCAGTTAAATTGCACCTTCCATGAAAGGTTGTTGTTGCTCATCTCTAATAAACCACCTTGTTTTCGATCGACTTGTAGAAGAAATGATCTTTTAAATGATTGGTATCTATTTCCACTTCTCTATTCTAGAATTTAAGATGAAATCAATTTTAGCACAGTGTAAGAAATTATTCCATTGGGCTTTATGTATCAACATCTTGTACTCTCAAAATAGCATTGGAGCTGTCAGATGTTTTGTGCCTTGAATTCAAGTTTGAAAACCAAACTCATGTGCCAAAGAAATGCCATGAATTCAGATGAAAGAGCATAGGTGTTTTTGGAAACAAGTGGCTGGAAGAGGGATGTACAAAGGGAAAGAATATAAGGTGAAGCTAGCAAAGTAGGTTAAGGAATTGATTACCAAGTTCATGGTTATCTTGGTTACTTTTCTCTCGTTGCTGGGACAAGTACAAAATTAAGGGAGGAAAGGTTTATTTAGCTCAGAGTTTGTGGAGGTTTCAGTCCACAATCAGTTGGCTCCAAGGCAGGGTGGCATGGATGAGGGGCAAAGTTGGTGGCAGCAGAAGAAGCAAAAACAAAAGAACAAAAAGGGAGGAAAGAGAGAAAGCATCTTTCCCTGCCTTATATTGTATGCAGGCTACTCGCCCCAGGGCCAGTGTAGCACTCACACCCATAATCACAACACTGGACCATGAATCAACCACAAACTCTAAAAGCCTACCCCCATGACTGCATGAGATTTTGGAGGGATATCTAGACACAAACCATACGATGGTTTATACTTATTTTGGAGAAATTGTAAAGGTACAGATTTTGTTGCAGTCGTGGTGGTGATGGTGGCTATTTTTGTTTTTTGAGACAAACTCTTGCTCTGCAGTTCAGATGGGGGGAAATGCAAGATGCAGAACAATGGGTATATTTGTGAGAGGGAAAAACCCTCCATCCATAAAGAGAAAGAAGGAGAACTCTTTCCTAAACAAGGCTAGAACATTTGTGGAGAGTTGCAGGAGATACTATGGTATGGTGTCTACCTCTGGGGAGGCGCATGCGGCGGGAGACACGTTCTACTGTATTCCATCAGTCTGCGACCCAGCCTCCACACTTACTCGTAGCATAGATCTTACCTTCCGTCTCTCTGGGAGACCAGAAGTTCCGAGGGTCCGTCCCGATCTAGTTCATCTTTGGGAGCCTCACGCCGAATAACGATGTGCCTGGTGTTTCAGTTCCTTATTTCAGGGAATCTCCACCAGCCGGGACGAGATGTCACCTAAAGTCACCCTGCAGGAGCCTGGCGGACTCAGGACGCTGCACTCTTACGGTAGGCCCTGCAGAGCAGGAGACCACACTGGGTGGCTGGACAGAGTTCTTTCCCCGCCTCAAGGCGATTTCTAGATTTCCTTCGTGTAAGAGCGACAAGTGTCACGCCTCCTGGGACGCCGGAACAGAATGAAGGTGCGGTGCTGCCTCAGCGAAGAGACTGACCGAAGCCCAAGCCACCAACTCCTTCAGCTCCAACCCAGACCTACTGCGCGACGCGCAGAACTCAAACTGCGCGCCCTCCCGGAAATGACGCACGAGCTCGGATCCCGCCCCTTGATTTCCGGTTCCGGGCCTCGTTTACGCGTGCGCACAAAAAACCAGCTGCCGAGTGGTTTGCAAGTTTGCACGCGGTGAGAGCGAAATGGAGGTTTCTTCCTCCACTCAAGAGTCTGCTTTACCCGCCACCCCTAGTGAGCTGACCTCACTAGAGCAACTGGACAAAAAGCAGGTGAGTGGCCCCTGAGGAGATAGGTTTCAAAGCAGGGTGCCTGTGATCTTTGTAAGGCGGGGCATTGCGAGGTGGGGCCAGGAAATATCGCGGGCTCCGCGCCCCCATGGACGCCCCCAGAGGCCTAGGAGGGTCTCTTGCTGGCAGTGCACGTTTATTCGCACGATGGACCCCTACTTCGCCGAGACCTGCAATCTGACCCTTTTAAGTTGGATTGCGAGTTTAATTAGGAATTTTGTAGTGGGATTGACCTTTGTTTTTCTACCATTTGATCTTAGCCAAGTCTTTTAACTTTGCAAGAGCTTATCCCTTATTTAAAATGGCTCTTCTTTCCCCTCTCCAGAATCGTACGAGGTAATGCGTATGAACTGTGGCCCGGAACCTGGCACGTAGCACTCTGTAAATGCTGCTTGCTGTTTTGTGCTTTTCCTAAGATTACTGCCTTGCTCATTTGAAGTTGGGAGAAGCTGTTTCCCTCTAGCCCAGTCTTGAGAAAAGGCGCCTTTATGTAGACAAGTGCTGGCGGCGTGTGCTCAGGCCTTGTGGATAGATTCTTAACTTCCTGAGTATAATTACAGCACCCTAAGAAGTAGATAGTGGAGGTTGTCTATTAGGAGTTTGTGTATTACAGACAGTGGAGAGGGGAAATTGTGTGTGTATATGTGTGTGTGTGTATATGTGGCGTTAAATTATTTTGAGAAAATTAACCTGTGTATCTGTACTTTGCAGATTAGAAAGGCAGTGGAAGCTTTGTTGAAACAGTCTAAGTCCAGGAAGAAAAAAAATGGATTGCTTTTGAATGAGAATGAAAATTTATTTTTAATGGTGGTACTGTGGAAAATTCCAGGAAAAGAACTGAGAGTCAGATTGTAAGTTCTGATTTTATATCTTTGCTATTTTTATGTGCTTATTCCTTCTTTGTACCCTTAACAGTTTCACCTTAGTTTCTAGTGGAAACTTTGCAAACTCAAGATAAAAAAGATGAAACAAAATAACTAGTGTTAAAAGAACTGCAGGAATTTAGACTTGCTAAATTTTCCAAAAATGCCACTTTTCTGGGGACAGATATCGTTTGGTTGAAAACCAAGTGTTTTGAGAGGTTGAAGGTTGAATAAGTGCCTTTTGTTTTTCAGTGGAACCTGTTACCTTATCAAACTAAAATGGGACCCAAGCTCACTGCTTAAGGAGGCTATTAAAAACCTGATATTGAACTTTCTATTGAAAAAAAAAAAAGCCTGTGTTCTTACCACTAGGAGCCTTAGAGTCTCTCTCTGTAGGGTTGACAAATTTAGCAAATAAATTTTTTTTTTTTTGTATAAATAGATTCTAGGCATTATTTGGGACCTACTTAAACTAAGAGATTTTTGGAACTGGACATGTGGCACACACCTATAACCCAGGGAATCAAAAGTTTGAGACCTGACTTCGAAAGATCATGTCTCACAATTTGGTGCGGGGGGCTGGGGGGTAACCTCAATACAAAGACCAGTACCATTTTTAAAAAAACAAATTGGGGGGGGGTTAGTCTGAAGCTCCGATTTAACTGAGTGTCTTGCAATCTGTCTAGCAGTCCTGCTTTTCTGTCAAGAGAGCCAGCTCTGCTTAAGAACACAGTGTATTGGGATAGATTTTCTTTTCGCCCAAAAGAGGGCGAGTGGAATGGTTAGAGGAAAGGTGCTTTCATTCCCAGATCCTCTCTTACCTGATCTCCCAGCCAGATTTACTTATTCACTGTGCATATTTCGCTTGCTTGCTTTATTCCACATCTTTCCTCTGCCAGTTTTCCCCGTCTGGAAAGCCTTTCCTGTCCTTTAGGATATTTTCCCAGCTATTTGACTCTTAGTGATTGCTGTTACCTACTTACAGCACCTACTGTCTCAAAACAAGTTACACTGCTATGTATGGTTGTACGTTCTTGATTATAGAAATATTGTTTCTTCAGAACACTTGGGCTAAGAAATGACTTGTGTTGTTTTTCAAGACTCAGAGTAGCCAGGGATATATGTATAGCTCAGCAGCACAGCGCCCGCCTGGCAAGCACAAGGTCATGAGTTTGATCCCCGGTACCAAAGAAAAAATTAGCCTACCAGTACATGTTTGCTGGTTGGTCCCTCTTGGCTTGTTCAGTGTTTTGGGTCCAACTCAAATTCCATTATTTATGGAATTAAGACTTTTTGAGAAGATAAAGTTCTAAGCCTGAACTTCATCAGTACTGAACTGATGAAGTTATTGTGGCACATTAAAGTACATATACCTGTATAGCAATAGATAACAGTTATAATAATTACATACCCATTTATTTGGATGTGCTAGATTACATTTTAACTTGTTATACCCCAAATATTAATTGATATTTTGGCCTATAGGTGTGTTTTGGTGATTTATTGATTTTTTTTTTTTTTTTTTCTTTTTTCAGTACCAGAAATCAAACTTAGGATCTCGCACCAGGGGCGGCACACTAAGCTATATCCTCCCACACTTTTTAATTTTTATTTTGGGACAGGATCTCACTAAGTTGCTAAGTTTACCCAGACTGTACTAAAAGTTGCAATCAGGATGCCTCAGCCTCCCATTGTGCTGGGATTACAGGCATGCACCATTCCTGGCTCTTAAAGATATATTTCTTCAGTGCTGTACTCACTTAAATAGCATGAATAAAGGTTATTAAAGTGACAGTAAATATGTTGCATATTCTGAATGATATAAACATATACCGTCTGTAATATTTTACTGCCTAGTTCCTTCTCATGTGTTTTACAGGTTCTTGCCTCATAATATTCGATCAGATTTGTCAGAAATCTGTTTATTTACCAAGGATGAACTCCAGTCAGCTGAACAGACAGAACGCTTCTATAGAAAGCTTTTGAACAAGCATGGAATTAAAACAATTTCTCGGGTAGGAAGCAGGTTAACATTTTTCAAACCATTTAAAAGATGTAATTCAAATGAAGTGATATATACAACACGGTTACATTTTGTAGAGTTTTTCTCTTTCTGATTTGTTGTGGCTCCGGGTGAGGTGTATTCCATCTTGCCTCTGATGGAAGAGCTGTTGAGGTTTGTGGCCTAAAAGCTAAACATGAGCCTCAGGAACTTTTGTATCTTGCAGCTTATTTTAAAATTCCTCATTTATGTCATTCTTCTGTACTTGCAGAACATCATTTGTCTGCCCCTAACTCTCCCTCTTTTGTAGCTGTTGATGTGTTTGTCTCTATAACCCCCTGGCCCTTTAGCTAGGTTCCTTTGTCCTAGGATCCCCCCGCATTTAGCATACTGCCTGGCACATTTTAGATACTCATATGTTCACTAAATTGTGAGAGGAATGGTTCTGGGACATTTTAAAATCTCAGTACAAATTGTTGCCTTCTTATTTGGGTTCTTGACTTTTTGTATTTTTATTGTTTTTATGTTTTCCAGATTATCCCTTTCCGAACTTTAAAGACAGAGTATAAAGCCTACGAATCCAAGCTCAAACTCCTGAATAGTTTTGACTTCTTCCTTACTGATGAAAGAATTAGGCGACTTTTGCCCTCACACATAGGAAGACATTTCTATCAAAGGAAAAAGTAAGTTTCTCAGCAGTGACTAGACTTTAGCAGAATGAAACTATAGGTGTGTACACACTGTATTCTGATGCCTGTATGCTTTTGTAGAGTTCCAGTATCTGTAAACCTTCTGGCCAAGAATTTATCAGAAGAGATCAACAACTCCCTAGGTGGAACTGTCTTAAACATCTCCAAAAGTGGTTCTTGCAGGTAGGTGACAACACTTACATACGTATTTTTTCAGTCTTACATTTAATAGTGATATGATCCACTTTTTGAAAAGGTAGTGTTAATGAGACCAGGCCTTCCTGTTAAAACTGAAATCCCTTCCTTATTCAGTTCTCTGGAACAGTGCTCCCTACTAGAACCTTCTGCTCTGGTGGCAGTTGTCTCTGTCTGTGGTGACTCTTTTGACAGGAGCCACTGGCCGTGGAGACTGCTGAGTACTTGAAGTGTGGCCACTGTATCTTGATTAACTTTTTTTAACACTATGTAATTTAATTTATTTAAATAAGCATGTGTGGCTAAGGCTGGTGGTTACCATGTTGGACAGTCTAAATAGTAAAGCAAGGAAAATAAGGTTAATGATTAGCAAATATTAGCAGTTCTCAGTTTGCATATTGTCTTATGAAGATACACCTTGGTCTTGGTTTAATTTCTTCTTAATAAATTCAGTGTCCATCCTGGTCCCATACTGCCCTGTGTCTGTTTTTTGTCCTTTTGTTTTAATCTTACCACGATACTGAGGTAAGTGGAGCTTCCATACCTAGATTTAGATGGCAGAAAAGACCTTTGAGGGCAATAATTGCTTCCCAGCCTGAGCTGGGCAGAGATTGTGAGGTGGGCAGTTTGTCTCCAGGTAAAGCTGAGCTTGGTGTGGGTGGGATGTAGTGTTGCCTTCTACCCTGTGATGGAACTGGGGGTAATGCCCCTTGGTTGGTGCAATTAGTAGTTAACAAGGGTTAGTCGTTGGGCCTGGACCTCCCATCTGTGGTTCATGGGATCAGTGAGTAGTTGGAAGGGGGAAACAGTATCACGAAGACAGATGAAGGAGTTAGTCTCCTGCTGCTGGAGATTTGCAAGCCACACAACTACAGCTTAAAGTTGCAGGCAACTGAAAAAAAAAACTTCTGCATCATTCATTCATCTTTTTCTTGCCTTTCCCCAATAAACACAGTAGTTCCTTGTCTTTGTCTTCCCAGCACCTTCATTTTTTTGCTGCCTGGAAGCCAAATTTATTCCTGCCTGGCAGGCTCATCCTCATAGGCCGGAGGCTAGTAGGCACATAAGTGGGCAGTGCCAGCCTCCAGCTGGAGTAGGATATGGAGGCCCTGGCTCTGGCTCATTCTTTGGCTCCCATGTTAGGAGGTGGCCGGTAGGACAGTTTGGAGCCAGGAACCCAGCTGGGCTTGCCACTTGGTGCCTGTCCACACTGTGCTTCAGCTGACAGGATGACCTGGCTCCTACCAGAAGACACTGTTACATAAGAGATAGGAAACTTTTACTGTAGAAGGTGGGCAGCTGGGTCACAGCAGAATTGTAAGATGGCAGGTAACTGCTAGAGGTAGTTCCTATTAGACCTGCTGAGGGCCCACCCAACCACCTGTGAATTTTCTTTCCTTCTTTTTTCTTTCTTTTTTTTTTTTTTACCGCCTGTGAATTTTCTAGGAGGGAGTTAGACCTTGAGCTCTGCCTACCTACCCTCCCACCCTCACTCCATTAGGTACCTGCATAGAAATTGCCTGTTTACAGCTTGACCTTTCATTTCAGTGCAGGAAATCCCTGGACCATAAAAAGGTCTTCCTTTAAAGAACTGGGATAGGGGAAAGCATAAAAGAAAAAAGAGAAAATATTATATGTGTATATATATGTACACACATGCACAAGATAGATAACTATACTAATGTCTGTTCATCAGAACAATTTGTACTTTCACTGTTTGTTTGATCATTTTTTTCATGCCTATATATTGTAATCTGAATAACTACTTTGAAGGTAATATGCACTGTATTAACCAGTGTGAGTCTCCTATTGTTTTGTTTTGAAATTCTGTATCATTGTTTTTATTCTTTTTTTGTTTTATAAATAAATAAGGTCTTTAAATTTTGTTTTGAGTCTAAAACTTAATGTTTCTATCTTTTTATTTTTATTTTTTTGGTACCAGGGATCAAATAATGTTTCTACCTTTTAAATAATAACTTTAGGATTACATACATTTCTCACAAATCTGCCTGTGCCTTATTTTGTAAAATTCTTTTGTCTACTGCTGTATCAAATTTCAGTTCCGTTCTCGTTGGTCACACTGGAATGCCGGCTCAAGATGTAACTGAGAACATTGTTGCTGTGGCAGAAAGTCTTTCAAAAAAATTGCCAGAGGTATGATCTGATACGTGTATCAGTTGATCGTTCATTCAAAATAAACTACAGGAGTGGTAGTGTTTGTCTGTAATCTTAGCTACTCAGGAGGCTGAGGCAGGACAATCACAAGTTCAAGGCTGACGAGGACAACTTAGACCCTGTCTTAGTATAAAATTTAAGGATACATTGCTTGCCTAACATGGGAGAGGGGAGAGGACCTGATTTCACCCCCAGTATTATCAGAAAAAAAGTAAATTATAGTAAATTATATGTAGGTAATCTTCTTTTGTTTTTTTCTTTACAGAAGTGGGAAAGTGTGAAACTCCTGTTTGTGAAAACTGGGAAGTCTGTTTCCCTTCCCATATTTTCTTCATTTATCTCTTACCGGAATGAAACCAACGAAACGTTCATCCGTAACCTGAAGGAAAAAGTGAGTAAAATTTTAAATACCAAATGAGCTTTCTAAAAGCAGAGTGGTAAACTGAGGCCCTTGTTAGGGAGAACTGGATTGTCAGTCCTCCTGAAGCTTCTGGAGTCATTTACTGGTTTCCCAGGGTTGTGTTTTTGGTTCATTGTTCCCATTTTACATAGAATTTGTGTGGATAAGTAAGGCACACGAAGATAAAAGTATCTTGGATGTTAATCTATGTGAAAGGGCTAACTTGGAGGAGCCTGTGCAGAGGCAAAGAAGTAAAAGAAAGAGGTAAAATGAAATGGTTTGTCGTTTACTCTGCTATTGATGGGTAAAACAGAAAGTGGGGAAGGGCTGTGAGGTAAAGGGTATGCTTAGCATTCGCGAGGCCCTGGGTTCAAATTCCAAGACATAAAGGGGAAAAAACCTAAGACTGATTGGAGTTGCAACTCAGTGGTACAGCAGTTGCTACTACTGGCGTGTTGGAAGCCCTAGGTTTGATCTTTAGCAGTAGGCTGGGGTGGAATGGAAGGCTCGATTAAGATAGGATATTAGTTTGGCTTATGAGTTTTTAGTGCTATTGATAAATACTCTTGTGTAAAGACCAGGTTAAGGTGGATATGGTGCATACACCTATTATGCTAGCATTCTGGGAAGCTGAGGCAAGAAGAGCACAAGTTTGAGCCCAACCTGGCCAATTTAGTGAGATGCTATATCATAACTAAAATTTTAAAAAGGCCTGGAGATACAACTCAGTGCAAAGATCCTGGGTTCATTCCCCAATACCACAAAAAAGAAAAAAAAAGTCAGAATGGGAACAAGTTCAGTTTTATGCTATTAAACTGATTCCCCCGGTTAATTGATTGTTTCTTTGGCCATGTTAATTATATCCAGTGGGATTTAGTTCTTTGATTTTGTTGCTTTTTTATTTTTTTGGTACCAGCAATCAAACTCAGGACCTTGCACTTGCCAGGCAGGTGCTTATGCCGCTGAGCTATATCCCCAGCCCTTGTTGCTTTTTTATAAGTAATTTTACAGTTTGTCTTAATTCTTTAAACATATTAAGCAGAATTGTTTTATAGATGTTTAATAATTCAAAGAGTAGACATCTTGATACTGTAGCCAATTTTCTTTATCTGCTAGTTTTTTATTACTGCACTTGAAAATTATTTAAAGAAATAATTTGAAGTACAGTAAGCCCCTAATGAATATCTGAGTTGCAGACTTTCACAGATGTACTGTATAAGGCTCGCTTTGTCAGACTTGGGAAGGAATCCAACTTACGAATGTTCTCCTGGAATGACACCCATTTGCAAGTGAGGAACTTAGTATACAAGGGTCTTAGTTACTTTTCTCACTGGTGAGACCACCCACGAGTTAAAGGAGGATAAGTTTATTTCAGCTCACAGTTTGTAGAGGTTTCAGACCATCAGCAGCTCCAGGAAAGGTGGCATGGCAGAGGGGAAACAGTCAGTGGGGTGGTAGGCAGCAAGCACCCAGCCTGCCCTTCCCATTTATCCCATCCAGGCTACTGGCCTTTTGGGTAGTGCCACCCACACTTAGAGTGGGCCTTATGTCCTCAGTGAATCCATTCAGCCACATCCAGAACTATGTTAATTCCAGTAAGTGAACTAATTTAGTACTACATACCCTTAATTCCCAGTATCACATGCCCTAGATCAAGCCAGCTCTGAAAAGCCCCATCTATGGGCTCATGAGGCTTTGGAGGGAGGGCATCGAGATATAAACCCTAACAATGGGGAAACGAGACCTTGCTGCAAAGAATTTGTGTTCCTTTTTGCCAGGATGAATCTAAACGCGTTCAACACTGGAGGTTTTCTAGAGATTCTAGCCAAACCGTTTTCTCTTGTACCGGGGATCAAACTCACAACTTCTCGTAAGTGACAGGCAGGCACTTATGCTGCTAAGCTAAATCCCTGGCCCAAACCATTATTATAAATAGGCATGGGCTCTACTTGCTGGTCACTTGTACATTGATGCTGCCATGCTTTGGGGTCCCAGGATATTGTGATGGGGTTTCCTTGTAGAATCCCTACCCAGTGTACACAACTGGGATTTGATTTTTCTTTAATTCATCCTCTCCCCATCCTTTATAGCTGTTAAAAATGGCTTCAATGCCCACTTACCTCTTAAGACAAGTTTATCTTGCTTTTGTACTTGTTTTCTTTAGGAAAATAATCCAAAATAACATAAAACTGCTCTTACTGGAAAGACAGAATCTGAATTTTTTTCTTTATGTCAGCAGATACAGTTGCAGACATTGTGAAGAGGAATTTGACACTGCTGTAGATTTCACTTAACAGTACTCTAGCAGAGAAAACTGCTACTTCTGTACGTTTTTCACTATTTTAGCATTCAGCTCCAACTGGAAGTAGAGACAAATGATCAGGGAGTGGTGGTGCAGTTTTTCGGAGATATTAGCTCATAGACCATACTGTACAATTTTGTGTGAGTGTGTGGGTACTGGAAATTGAACTCAGGACCTTGCATTTGCCAGGCAGGTGCTGTGCCGCTGAACTATATCCCTGGCCCGCATACTGTACAATTTAGCGTTGTTCATTACTCACCTTGATGATATTAAAATTTTCACTAAATATCTGCATACTCCAGACAGCCAGCTTCTGAAATACCAATATACAATTTACTAATAAAATGCATCGCTGTCTTGAGAATCAACAATTTGCAACTGCTGTTCAAGTGCTGATAATGGGAAACAAACCTACAAGTCTAGGCTCTTTAGCTTATGAATAATCAGAATTGCTAGTACTAAATCTATACCATTTGTTTTTCTATAGTAATGTTTCATGCTAAAGTTGTGTCTGGTATTTTTTATTAGGAAGCTAAGAGAAGAGAGAAAGAGCAAAAACTTCGTGAAAAACGGAAGTTCAAGAGGGAAAAGAAAAAGTTAAAGGAAAAAGCTAAGAAGTCTACATCAGTCCTAACTAAAGGTGGTGTGGCCCCTAAAACTAAAGGTGCTTCTGTGAAGAGCCGTGGGTCCCAGAAGAAAAAGACCAGCAAAGTAAAAACCCAAGTTAAAGTGACAAATGAATCTGACGATGAAATTCCACAACTGGTACCAATAGGTGAAACTCCAGTGAAAGAAAATGTTGAGGTATTTGTATTGTTTTAATATTCATAAAGAAATGTTTGGTGGCCACTGTGGGTCAGGCAGGCACTGTGTTAAGTGATAAAAGGTAGAAAATACTAGAGTAAACTAGAAGAACCATGAAGTCAGTTACTGTGATTACTTTTCTTGTGAATGTCAGTGTTATCCTGTGTCCCTTCATGGCAGACATACCCTGAAAAATGTATCATAAAGTGACTGCGAACATCTTAGGATGTATATAACACAAATGGGAATACAGTGGGTCAGTTGATAGGGCTTTATGCTATCATAAACTGTGCCAGACACAAAGTCTGGGAGGCTGCTGCCAGTGGAATATGGTACTATTTTACAATAAACTTTTATAAGTAGGGGTGAGCCCTAAGATGGTGAAATGCATAGGCAGAAACCAGATGTGATGGCACATGCTTGTAATCAGAGCACTCGGAGACTGAGACAGGAGGATCTCAAGTTCAGGACTGGTCTGGACAACTGAATGAGATGCTGTCTCAAAAAATGAATAAAAGCTGGGCGTGGTGGTGCACGCCTTTAATCCCAGCACTTGGAAGGCTGAGGTAGGCGGAGCGTTGTGAGTTCGAGGCCTGCTTGGGCTACAACGCGAGTGCAAGGCTGGTCTGAGCTACACAGTGCAACCCTGCCTCGAAAAACCAGGGCCGGGAGTTTGGTTCAGTGACTTAAGCACCTGTCTGCCAGGCACAAGGTTGTGAGTTCAATTCCCGGTGCCGCAAAAAAAAAAAAAGAAGAAGAAGAATAAAAAAGAACTAGGGTGGATAAATGCACATCGAGACCATAATAAGTGAAATAAATCAGACTCACAAGCTTGAATATTATAGGATCTCTCTTACACAGTACATAAGATTAAAATAAAAGAATGGGAAGAGAGAGGTCTTTTTCAAATGGGACAGGGAATGAGGTGGGAGGAGCAGGCAAGGCTGGGAAGAGTAGAGGATGAGGAAAGAATTAAGATGTGGTAAGTCCATGTACCAGCTCCCCATGATAAATGTAATCTTATAAACTGCAGACATGCACTTAATAAAAAGGCAGGGGCAGGACTGGGAGTTTGGCTGAGCAGCTTAAGCGCCTGTCTGGTAGGTGCGAGGCTGTGAGTTCGATCCCCGGTGCCAGGAAAAAAAAAAAAAAAAAACCGGGCGTGGTGGCGCTTGCCTTTAATCCCAGCACTCCTTTAATCCCAGCACTTGGGAGGCTGAGGTAGGAGGAGCGTTGTGAGTTAGAGGCCAGTTTGGGCTACAACGCAAGCTCAAGGCCGGCCTGAGCTACACAGTGCGACCCTGCCTCAAAAAACCAGGGCTGGGAGTTTGGCTTAGTGACTTAAGTGCCTGCCTGACAGGTGCGAATTTGTGAGTTCAATCCCCAGTGCCGCAAAAAAAAAAAAAAAAAAAAAAAGGCAGGGGCACTGGGATTGTGGTTCAGTATGAAGGCCCAGGGTTTGATTCCCAGCACTTAAAGGAAAAAAAAGCATGGTATAGTAAATAGGCAAACCAGTAACATGTCATTTATCATTATCTGGAAGACGTTTTGTTTTGTTTTGTTTTGTTTTGTTTTGTTTTGTTTTGGCGGCACTGGGGATCGAACTCACAACCTTGCGCCTGTCAGACAGGTGCTTAAGCCACTGAGCCAATCTCCCAGCCCTTGATTTATCATTATCATGTGTCATGTATTGTGCATAATTCTTTGTGCAACTGTCAGCACAGGTTTGTTCATACAAACACATGAATGTGTTATGCTACATTATGATGGCTACAAAGTCAACAGGCAGTAAGAATCTTTCAGCTCTGATAAAGTCTTATTGAAATATGGTCTGTCTCTGACCAAAATGTAATTATGCAGCATATAACTACATAGTAAACAACTTTTTATGTATCTTAGAATCAGGGAAAGAAGACTTGTTTTTAATTTGAAGAAACATTTCCTATGAATTTAAAAAGCAGACCAGGTGGGCTTGCTGTGGTGATATATGCCTCTAATCTCAGCACTCAGGGCACCAGGGCGTGAGGACCGCTGTGAGTTTGAGGCCAGTTTGGAGTATATAGCAAGACCCTGTCGCAAAAACACAAAAAGCAGACCAGGAAGGAAATTTGGGGATATGTTTCTTTTCTAATGCGACTACTAAATTGGCACATCATTAATTTCAGAAAATTTTCCAGGACAAAGTTGGATGCTGGATCCTATCATGATCCACCATGATTCTTTACAGAAATCTGACTTGTGGGTTTCAGAGTAGATATTTTAAAATGACCATGGTTATTTTTTGGCTCTCTGATAAATATTTCTACTCATAGTCATGATGTCTGTCCAATGATTGGGAGATGATCTCTTGGAAATGAGAGCAAAGCCAAGCATGCTGATGCACCCCTGTGACCCCAGCAGGAGCCTAATGCAGGAAGATCACAGACTCGAGCCCAGCCTGGGAAACATAGCAAGGCCCTGTCTTAAAATAAAATATAAGAAGTTCAGGGATATAGCTTAGTGCTGATATCCTGTGTCAACCCCCAGTACCATCAGAAAAAAAAAAAAAAGTGGGTGAGTTGTAGGTCTCTAAGACATTAGCAGGGTGCTTTCATCATACTTGGAGAGCACTCTCTGCCCTGTGGACAGAGCCTGTAGCAAGTGTGGCTGAGGGCTCTCGAGGGGCAATTCTGGGGCCCAGGGCTGTTGGTGTGCTTGAACTGCTTCAAATTAGTAACAGCATTCTTTAGAATTTTCATGTACTGGTGAAAGTATTTTTATGAAGATGAGATTTGTTTGTTTGTTTGTTTGTTTTTGTGAAGAATCTACAAAAAAATCAATGGAACAGGCAAGCAGGTTTAGCAAGGTCATGGTACAAGGTCACACAGCCATATAGAGAAATCTAGTGTTGGCCTATATATAAGCAATGAACAATTCAAAAGTAAAATTGTAAAGGCACAAGTTACAGTATCACAAAAAAGCTTAAAGTAACTATATAAATCTACCAAAATACATTTATTATCTGTATCCTAAAAACTATAAAAACTGATCAAAAGTACTCAAATATAACTTAAGAGAGACTATGTGTGTGAATTGGACAAATATCAAAACATTTATTCTCTCTAAACTTATCTATAGATTCACCTCAATATCTATCAAAATGAGTTTTTAAATATAATTAGTAAGTATTCATAATAATAAAATTAAATGTTTTTAGAAAAAGTAAGCTGCTTTTGTTATAATGTGACTGGCTGGTGATGTGTTAGAAATTAGATAGGAAAAGTATTGGGGTCTGGATCATGTATAGCAAGAACTTTGGAAACGTTCACAACTTTTAAGCTCACTTCAGAAATATGAGGGTAATAATATATGGCAGTGTCCTAATTGTTTATGGTAGAGAAAGCAAAGTGAGACAGTGTCATATCTTTGTAATGGCTTATTACAGTTACCAGTGCCTAGGAAATAATAATTGGCAGAAAAAAGGGCAGAATGCTGTTATATACTCATGGTGATACGTAATAGAGATATTGATGATAAACTAGGATCACTGGGTCTGATGGTGTACATTTAACCCTAGCACTCTGGAGAACTGACACAGGAGGATCACAAATTCAAGCTCAGTCAAGTAAGTGAGACCCTGCCTCAAAGTTATAAGGAGTTGGGGACATACATCCGTGCAAAAGTTTGGAGTTCAATCTGCAGTACTGCCCTCCCGCCCCAATACACGCACATACACAGAGTCCACCAAAAACATACATACACACTTCAGCAGTCCACTGTGCTAATGAATGTCTGGAATCTAATGACCACCACTTTGAGAGCACCTCTTATAATTGTAGCAGCAAAGGTGACTTGTATTAATCTTGTGATATCTCAATAAATTTAGTATTAAAATATTTATACAAGTTTTTCTGACATTTTTTGGTGGACTCTGTTTGTACATATACACACAGCAAGATTATTAGGAAATTACATATTTTTGGTGTTTAATTTTTCTATAATAATAAAACCTATATCTTATATTTCTGTTCTTTGCTTTGTTTTTGTCTTTGTCTTAGCCCACTTCTACCCTAGGCAGCAGAGTGCATTGCTAGATTCTCACCAGCTATCCCCTGGGCTGGTTGGAAACCCAGGATTCCTGGGATGTAACACGCTGCCCTCCAAAAGCCTCTGAATCTCGCTCTGGGGGATGGGTTTTTCTAACAGGAACCAAACTGGACTTCACGCACAGTTCAAATGTCCCTACCCAACCTACCTGCAAAAGATTTATTTGAAACTTTTTTTTGGTACTGGGAATTGAACTCAGGACCTTGGGCGTGCCAGGCAGGTGCTGTGCCGCTGAGCCACATCCCCAGCCCCTGCGAAGGATTTATAACCAAGGTGGAAAAGCATTAACATAGGTCACTGTCTCCTGCTCTGGCCACAGCGCGCGCTTCCAGGATTCCTCTCACTAATAGGGATGGGTGGTTTTCCTCACTGACTGACCAAGGACACTCCAGTGTCATTTTCAGTCTTTAACAATTGAAAATGGTCATTCTTCAGGTCTTCATACTGAGGCTATCATTATGGGGTATAAGTAATAAAAACAAACTGCTAGAGTTAGAGTGCCAGGCTTTGTTGTTGGGTGGGTTTTTGTTTTCGTTTTTGTTTCCCATTTGTTCCAGACTTAACTCTCTTCTTTTTCTTAGGTAAAAAAACATATCACAAAGAAGAAGTCTCCAATAAAGAGTCCTGGTCCCAAAACACCTCAGGGCAAGAAGAGAAAGGCCCTGCCAGCTCCTGAGATCCCAGACACAGGTCCAGAGAAGAAGCCAAAAATGGGACAGAAGAAGAAGAAGCAAAGAAAATCCTCACCAGGGAAGAAAGATATGAGACAGACTCCAAAAAAGCCGGAGGCCAAGCTCTTCACTACTGCTAATAAATCTGCAAAGAAAACTCCCCACACCCCTAAACAATTGGCAAAAGAATCCAAAGTGCCCCAGTCAACCTAAAATCGTGACTCAACCAGAAGAAAACAGTAGAGTTACTTGAGGGCTGTTGGAATATCTTTGGGTCCTGGGATCAGTCCTTTGTACCATTTGAAATAAATGAGTAAAATAAAAACACTCAGGTCCTGATCCACCATTGCAACCTTCTTCAAAAGTGAGGCGTGGGCCGGTTGTGGTGGTACATGCCTGTAATCCCAGTTCTTGGGAGGCTGAGGCAGAAGAAACGTTGCAAGTTCGAGACCACCCTGAGCTACAAAATGAGCTCAAGGCCAGCCTAAACTACATAGGGAGACCCTGTCTCAAAAAGATTTTTTAAAAAAACAACAAAAACAGTGGCTCTAAATATTTTTTAAACTTCTAAGTAACTCCGACATGTATCTAGTTATAAGAAACACTGGTTAAAGTCTTTTTTAGTTGCTTTTTTGTGTAATTGCTAATGTCAGGCAAAATGAATGCTCCTCTGTGTTTGTCATTTTTATTATTAAAATGTAATGTTTGCTTCTGAGTAGACATACTGTTGGCATTCCATATCTCATGGGTTTGAAAGGGCTGGGATGTGACCTATTCCCTCATCTGGTCTAAATGATACATTCACATGGACTCCATTACACTAGTTAGTGCAAAAGGTCCCGAAACAGCTAGGGAGGGGGTAGGCGCAGTGGTAGTGTGCCCCCAGGTTCAATCTCCAGTACAGCATGGTGGAAAAGAAGACAAGTCAGCTATAGTGCACGCCTGTAATTCTAGCATTCTTGAGGGGCTGAGCAGGAGGACCACGAGTTGAAGGCCGGTGTGGCCAACTTAACAAGACCTTTGTCTCAAAAAGGGCAGTGGGTATAATAATAGAGCACTTGCCTAGAATGTACCAGGCCCTGGGGTCAACCCCAGTATGGAGAAGAGAGGGAATAGGAAAATGCAGGTGGTTATCTTTTTAACTCTAGATTTTAAACCTCACCACTTAAAATGATTATTGCCTGCTAATAAAACTCACAAGGCATTTTGTATACAAGAAGTAACAGAAAATGGGGCATAATTTTGGCACAATGAAAAACAAGTTAGCATTCCAAAAGACATTAGTTGATAGCATGAATGAGACAATCAACTTTTCATTATACATTTCCCTCAGTCTTTCTCTAGTGTCCTCTTTCCATGACAGTCTCAAAAGCTTCATTGAACAGCCATTTGACCAAGTTACATCCATTTGCCTTGTATTCATTCAGTCATGTCAGTTCACACCTATTAGCTATCTGAGGTCATACGCTACCAAGTACAGAGCTACACTTGGGAAGTGAATGCATAAAACAGCTGTGGAAGAGCCAGGGTCTGGTTAGTGCAGACTCAGGATTTCGCTACAAGAAGAAGCACTTGGGCTCCAGTGGCCCTGGTGCCTAGGGAGCATCTCAGATTGCAGAGTAATTTTAGATGCATTTTTGGAAGGACATGCTGTTGGAGACAAGGGGAAAAATACTAAAACCTCTGAGTTATTCTTGTCACCTACTGAATGAGAAAAGAAGTACCAGAAACAAATGGAATAAGATGTTAGTACCTGTGCTCAGCAAGATGTGCACCCATCAGGCAGAGCCTAAGTGATTATAAACAGCTAAAGTTAGACATGTAAATAGTCATGTGTCTATGAAAAGAAAACTGGGCATGTTAGGTACCTATAATTTTGGCACTCTGGGAGCTGAGGTAGGAGGGTTGTAAGTTAGACCCCATCCTGATAATTAGTAGTCTAGTGAGACCTGGTCCCAAAATACAAAATAAGAAGTGCTGAGGTCAGCCAGTGCAAAGGCCCTGTGTTCAGTCCTCAGGAAAGAAAGAAAAAAATACTTGTTTTAAAACACATTTACTCCCAGCACTCGGAGGCTGAGGTAGGAGGAGCGTTGTGAGTTCGAGGCCGGCTTGGGCTACAACATGAGCGCAAGGCCGGCCTGAGCTACACAGTGCGACCCTGCCTCAAAGAACCAGGGCCGGGAGTTTGGCTCAGCAGCTTACGTGCCTGTCAGGCAGGCGCGAGGTGGTGAGTTCAGTCCCAAGTGCTGCAAAAAACAAAAAAACACCACACATTTACAACTCAGCAGCACAGTGCCTACCTGGCAAGCACAAGGTCCTGAGTTTGATTCACAGTACCAAAAAATTTTTTAGGTATTTCTCATTTAAAAACATGTATCAACATTCATCTTAAACCATTAAGCTAGCTTCTTCAAACCAACCCAAAACCTTGTATACTTCCCTAGAAAGAATCTGTATACAAGTTCATTTAAAGAAAAGGTAGCTAGCCGGGAGTTTGGCTCAGTGACTTACGTGCCTGTCTGACAGGCGCGAGGTTGTGAGTTCAATCCCCGGTGCCGCAAAAAAAAAAAAAAAAAAAAAAAAAAAAAAAAAAAAAAAAAAAAAAAA
>RJWM01020541.1:0-36688 GCA_004363535.1 Dasyprocta punctata | reverse complement strand
AGTCTTTCACCTTGAAGCACTTCTTCATGATACTCGTAGCTTTCATTCATGCACTTACTGATTTAATAATCCATTGAGTAAATGTTTATTTAGTGCTTATTGCATGCCGGGCTGAACTTTCTAGATACCTTATCGTCTTTTTACAATAATTCTTCTAGAATACAAGCTCCGTGCAAGTAGAGACCCAGACTCTGGCTTACTGCTCTGTCCTTAGTACCTGAACTTGTGCAGGGCCTATAGATATTTGTTGAAGAAAATGAATGAGGTGAGCAGGATTGCTCTGTCCCCTCTATGGGGGTAAACTGAGCCTTAGGTAGGGTGGGAGCTTGCTTCGGGCCTCAGAGCTGCTAGCAGCTGGGTTGGAATTTAACTTCATCCAACCCCTAAGGCAACAGATGGTTAAACCGGTGAGGGAGGCATTTGGGGTTCCAAAGGAAAGATGATGATTTTACTGGGGAGTTGGAGGGGGGCTGAAGGAAGAGATGGCATTGATTCCCAGGTCTTGAGGGATAAACTCCACGTTCGAGCTCAGAACTTCATTGTTGGAAAAATAAGGTTGGTACAAGCCCTCTTTTTTGCGGGGGAAAACATAGCCCCCTTCTTCAGTGTGAATTTCTACCTGAGAACTGTCAACACCTGGTTGTAGGTGAAATTCTCTCTCTGGGTTCTAGAGCTCTTGGTAAATCAATCAATCAATCTTTCTTTCTTTCTTTTTTTTTTTTCTTTCTTTCTCTTCTCTTTTTTTTGTGAGACAGTCTCGCTATGCAGTCTGGGCTGGCCTTGGACTCACCATGTAGCCCAGGCTAACCTTGAACTCACAGTGATCCTCCTGCCTCAGCCTCTTGTGTGCTGGGATCACAGGCGTGCACCACCACGCCTGGCTCAATATCTTCTTTCTGCAAAAACATTCCTAAATTGCTCTTCTTAGCTTTCTAAGTCTAAGCCCTTTTTAGAAGTCACTCTTTGGATTAAGTTCTTCAGCTGAGCTCATGCCTGTGAAATTCCCACCCGTACTAAGGGTGGTGAACAGCTCTGACCGCATACTTTCCCTCCCACCACACCCGCCCGTCTTCGGCATTGGAAGGGAGATTGAACATGCTTTGCTTTTGATCGGGACTCATCTGCTGCCAGGAGCAGGGAAAGCCGTGTAGGAGGGACGTCACCATCGTAACAATAACAAGAGTAATGAGTAAAAGTGTTCAGCAGGATCTTGGGCAACTGAGCTGCCCGGGTCGCTTCTCTGTGTTTATTGTGGGGTGTTTTTTTCTCCAGCTAACAATGGTCCTCAAATACCTTCCTTCTCTGGCCTCCTCCAAAACACTGAGTGCTTCCTCCAGCAGCATATATACTAAAACTGGAACGATACAGAGATTATTAGCATGGCCCCCGTGCAAGGACGACACACAAATTCCTGATGCGTTCCATATTTTGTTGACAAGTGGAAATAAATGTACAGAACAGAAAATTTTTCACTTACAGCGTGACTTTCAGTAGTAGACAGTCAGCTGGGCATGGTGGCACGTACCTGTAATCCCAGCTGCTCTGAGGGCTGAGGAAAGAGTATCAAAAGTTGGAGGCAGCCTTAGCAGTTTAGCAAGACCTTGTCTCAAAATAAAAGATCAAAAGAGCGTCGGGAGGGCTGGGCGCGGTGGTGCACACCTGTAATCCCAGCGTTTGGGAGACTGAGGAACAGGACTGAATTTGAGGCTGGCCTGAACTACATAGCAAGACTGTCCCAACAGAAATAAAAGAAAATAAAATAGCCTCAGTGATACAGTATCCCTGGGTTCCAGCCACAGTATGGGGAAGAAAAGAAACAAATGGAAAATCAGGGGAAAACAGAACCAAAAACAAAACGCGCGGGATGGTCCTGCTGCAGCGATAGGGGAGAGGCTTGCAGAAGTCGGATTTTTGTCCTGTTTTCTGTTATCAGCCCCCCGGCAGGGGACGGCCACGCTGTCATGGTGCCTGGCCCTGGGTTTTGTGGCCGAGGGTGCCACGGGACCTTCTTGATCTGGTGATGCAGCCTCTTGGGCAAGGGTTGAGAAAACCTTTCTTGGACTCCCCCCTCCCCGCAGTGTGACTGTCAGCAGAGTGGAAGACACAGACGGTGACATCCATCAAGGGCCGACTTCCCCTGCTCTCGGTGAGCTCGGAAATGAGACTTCCTCCCCGGGCCACCCCAACAGAGCCTCCTCAGCTCCAGCTGGCCCTGAGGTGGCCCGGTCTCAGCTCTGTGGCCGTAGGAAGTCGAGTGTCCTCTGCCTGTTTGCTCCCTAGTGGTCGGGGGACGAGAAGGAAGTCAGGCCGCAGTCGGCTCCGGGCTGCGCGTGGGCCTCGGAGAGCAGCGCTCGCTGGTACACCGTGGTGTCCAAAATGACCTGGCACCGGCACATGGCAGGTTTATTTATTTATTTATTTTTGTCATTTTGCTAGAAAGTCACGTCGGGCGCCAGCTGTTCTCCGTGGGTCTCCTCCAGCTGTGTGTGATGCCTGTGACAGCCGGGGACAGGCCAGCCGGGCCTCCCGGATGCGGGGAGCTCAGGTCCGGGGCTCTGGGAACCCCGGCTGCCTGCTCCAGCTCTTCTGCACGGTGACCGGGCTGGGGCTGGGGCCGGGGCCGGGGCCGGGAGGAGGTGAGGTAGCAGGGCGGCGCCTGCCTGGACAGCTCTGCTTCTCTTCGCTGGGGAATCACCTGGCGATCCCTGCCTGTCCTCCCCACCCCGTCCCCCTGCAGCTGTCGAGGTTGGAGTCGGAAAAGGGGGCTCTGCTTTATTGCAAGGCTGGTGTTGCCCAAAAGTCACATTTTCCTTGACTGATTTCCAGACCCTGGCTGCCCACAGCCGGAGCGCGGGAATCCTGCGGGGGAGCCAGCGCTGAGACGCACAAGTCCTGCCGCTGGGGGTGCATGGGGCGCACGGGGCGCACCCGGCCCTGGGCAGGATGGGGCCAGAGGCTGCGAGGGAGATGCCCGCCCCACCTGCCTGGTTCTGAGCGAAAGGCAGCTGTGTGAGGCCTCCCCGGGTTAAAAAAACAAAGCAAAACAAAACAGTGGCTCTAAACCCAGGCATGGTGGCACCCGGGAGTCTCAGGCAGGGGGGTCGCCATTGAGTGTGAGGCCAGCCTGGGCTACAAAGCGAGACCTTGTCTCCATAAAACAAACAAACAAACAAGATCATAGCCAGAAAGAAAGTATCCAAATGAAACTGAAATGGGTTTGGGGTGTTTTTCTGTCTACTTGCTAGGGAAAACTTTTATTCTTTGCTTCCTGGTGTGCCTGACCTGCAGTTCACAAGTTGGACAGACATACCTGTGTTATAACAAAAAACCTATTTTAAAAAATTTAATTTAATTTAATTTAATGTTTTTGAGACAAAGTTTTGCCATGTAGCCCAGGCTGGCCTTGAGCTTGTAGAGACCCTCCTGCCTCAGTCTCTCAAGAGCTTGGCTTACAGGTGTGTGCCCCACATAAAAACACCTTTAAAAAGGCAGTTTTGTTCCTTACTTCTGTTAACTCTATTATGTATTTTACATGTGGCTAAGTCAATTCCTCTTCACTCAGTGAGTTCCAAGGAGCCAGGGGTTCGCCGGGGGCTGCGGGGTGAACAGGCTGGAAGAGTCTAGCACAAAGTAGCCACTCAGTGCACACGGGCGTCTTTCACACGTCGGACAGGGCGATGGGCCCTCTGGTTGGCGTCAGCGTCCCGAGGGCTCCGAGGATGGAGTGCGGTAGCCATCTCCTGCCTGCCGGGCTCTGAGTGCGAGGAGGAAGGCAGCTCTGCCGAGACACATTGGGCTGGCACCGAGTCCTGGGTCCCCTTGCCGACGCCCTTGGAGGCGAAGTGTCGGGAAGGAGCAGTGCAGGGGCCAGGTGTGAACTGGCCGAGTGGCACGTGCTGGAGGCCGAGGGCCAGGCGCCTGGTGACAGCTGAGGCCAGATTGGCAGAAACTGCGACCCGGTGGCCAGGAGAAGGGTGTGGGGGATGCGAGGGGGGCCTCTGCCGTCCAGAGAGGGGGCATCTGCCTCAGCCAGGACATGGGAACTGCGTCTCCAGGATCCGCTCCCCTCAGAGGTGTTGCTCTCCTTCCAGAGCGAGAGCAGTGAAGTGCTTTCCTCCTCCTCCTCCTTTCTCTCTTCCATTGCTGAGACAGGGTCTCACTATGAGGGGCACTGAACTCACTGTGTAGCCCAGGCTGGCCTTGAGCTCACAGTGATCCTCCTGCCTCAGCCTCCTGAGTGCAGGGACTATAGATGTGTGCTTGGCATGCCTAGCCTTTGGCTTGCTTGCTTTCTTTCTTCCTTCCTTCCTTCTTTCCTTCCTTCTTTTCTTCCTTTCCTTCCTTCCCTCCTTTCTCTTCTCTTTTTTTCTTCTTTCTCCTTCCTCCTCTTTTTCCTCTTCCTCTTCTTTTTTTGTGGTACTAAGAATTTTTAAAAGGGCCTTTACACTAAGATCCATCCCCCGCCCTTTTTAGATTTTGAGACAGGGTCTCTCTAAA
Source organism: Dasyprocta punctata (assembly GCA_004363535.1). Taxonomy (NCBI): domain Eukaryota; kingdom Metazoa; phylum Chordata; class Mammalia; order Rodentia; family Dasyproctidae; genus Dasyprocta; species Dasyprocta punctata. Next base: position 32,191 of record RJWM01020541.1, on the reverse strand, counting down.
TTGTCTAAGCTGGGCTCAAACTTGGAATCCACCTGCCTCAGCCTCCTAGAGTTATGTGATTACAGATGTGTACTGCTGTGCTAGAAGTTTTGCACTTTGTATTTTGAAATCATTATAGACTCACAAGAAATTTCATAAATACAGAAATACAGCCCTATTTGCTGGAGCCAAATACCCAACAGCCATGACGTAAAGGAAGAAAGGGTTTGTGTGGCTTAAGCTTTCAGAAGATGCAGACCCTGGTCCGCCGGCTCCAAGGTCAGAGCGTCTTTGCGGAAGGGTATGGTGGAGCACAGCTGCTCACCTCATGGTGGCTGGGAAGCAGAGAGGGCTGGAGAGAGAACCAGAGAGGAAAGAGCTAGGCACTAGGTGCGGTCCCCAAGGACATGCCCTTGAGATCCCCTGCACCCCCACAAGTGTGCTTTACTAATCCACCAGGCAGCTCTTAACCCAAATTGGCAATCACAGTTCTCTTTGTTTTGTTTTTGGACAGGGTCTTACTATATAGTTCCTGCTGTCCTTGAACTCACTCTGTAGCCCAGACTGGCCTCACGCTGACAATGCTCCTGCCTCAGCCTCCTGGGTGCTGGGATCACAGGTGTGCTCCACCACACCCTGCTCACTGGACACCTGAATGGAAGAACACAGCTGCCCTCTGTGATCACAAGCAACGACCCTTCCTGTTCCAGACAGAAGTGATGCCCGGCTTCCCGGCTTCTCCTCCATCCTCCTCGGGGAGGCGCGAGCCCCCTGGCCAGGATGGGGACCAAGTGTTCCTTAAGCGAAGGCATGAGTTGGCTGCCCTTGGCCATCTATTAGTTTTGTGAATTAAAGATTTCATTCTTCTTTTTTGGCACCAGGGATTGAACTCAGGGCCGCTGCACTGAGCCACGGTTCCTAAGCTGCTAAGTTTTTGCAGGCTGGACTTGAACTTGTGACCTTCGTGCCTCAGCCTCTGCTGGGCTGACGGGTGTGCAGTATTCCATCCGGCCAGGGAAGAACTCTGCAGTAGCTGCACTTGCTGATGAGGCGGGGGGCTGCATCAGCCCTGGGCTTCGCTCACACAGGTTTCCCTCTTCTTGGTGCCGCCGAAGCTCCCTGGGAGCCTACGCAGGCATCTGTGTCCAGTTTTACCATCTTTTGAGGGATCGCGCATTCCCATTTCTCTCCTGGAGCCCCTGAAAGCGGCAGTAAAGGAAGCAGCGCTGTGTCCCAGCGGGCGGCAGTCACAGCCTCATCCTAGAAACTCCCGTGGCGGCTGCAGGCGGGGACCCTGGTGGCTGTGACATTTAGTTAACAAAATACTAATTAAAGGGGGTGGCGTGGGCAGAGAGCGCGCCTGGCACACGTGTGGTCGGAGCCAGTGCCGCTGTCCCCACCCGGGCCAGCTGTGGCCGCGTGGTCCCAGCCGCCCCTCCCAGGCCGAGGGCGGCGACAGCTGGCGCGCAGGTGGTGGCAGGTCCGGGTGTTTTCTCAGGTGCTCCCCTCGGCCCCGGGTTGCAGTGCGACTCCGAGCGCGGCCTTGTACAGAAAAGCTGGGTTTCTTCTGTGACCCGTCACGGTGACATAGAGAGCCCCACACTGAGGAGCTGACGAGCGACTGACGCGTTGGGACCCAAGGATGCAGATCCTGACCCTGATTTCCATGGACGGAGGGAAGTCGCTTTCTGCTCCCCACAGAAATGGACCAGTGACATTCTTCCTGGAAGCTGCTGATGAGCTCAAGATATTTAGGGGTGCAGAAAACAGACTTTTCTCCCTTCCAAGGGTCCTTTCAGAAGAGCGCCCCAAGGCTGGGCGTGGCAGCTCACGCCTGTACTCCCAGCACTCAGGAGGCTGAGGCAGGAGAATTCCAAGTTCAAGCCCAGCCTGGGCTACAAACTAAGTTCAAGGGCAGCCTGAATTGCATAGTGAAACCCTCTCTCAAAAAGAAAAAAATAAATAAACAGAAGAGCGCGCCCAATCCCAGGTGTTCTTTGCCTTTTGATCACAGGAAGGGAAAGGTACTGCAGCGGCAGGGTCTGCCAGGGTGGCACTGTGTTTTTGGGGGAAGGAAGTTTCTGTACTTTTCCACCTCCTGAAGGTCCATTCTTGTGCTTTGGGGATAGGCCTTGCTATACAGTTCAGGTTGGCCTCGAACTCTTGATCTTCCTGCCTCAGCCTCCCGAGTGCTGGGATGACAGGTGTGCACCTCTGTGCCCCATTCATTGTCCATTTTGGCTTTGTGTGGGTGCAGGGGATCCAAGCCCAGGCCTTGCACACGCTAAGCCTGTGTGTTACTGCCGAGCTGTGCCCACCCGGCTTGGCCATTGTAAATTTGTCATCGTTCCTGGTGGCTTTTCGTCCCTTATTTCACAAGCCCGGCTGCAGGTCGAGGTGTAAGTGCTGGGACCCAGGACAAAGCCTTGTGTGGCGGTGACAGGGAGCCCGCCCAGAGTGGGGGTGGCAGCCGCATTTTAAATTCTGTTACAGATACTTAGGAGTCACTTATTCTGGGCCAGGCATGAAAAGGTTCAAACTGTGAACAGCAATTCATTTAGGTCTTTTTTTTTTGGTACCAGGGATCGAACTCACAACCTCACACCTGCCAGGCAGGTGCTTAGGCCACTGAGCTAAATCCCCGGCCCTATTTTTTGAGACAGGGTCTCACTATGCAGTTCAGGCTGGCCTTGAACTCACTTTGTAGCCCAGGCTGGTCTCGAACTCACAACAATCTTCCTGCCTCAGTCTCCAGAGTGCTGGGACTAAAGGCGTGCGAGACCATGCCCGGAAGCGGGTGACTTCAGGTCACACGGGTTCTTCCCCTTTTGCAGGAAGTTGAGGTGTCTGAAGGCAGAAGGCCTGGCCACCCCCTCCTGGTCTCTGTCGCCTGTCCCTTCACCTCAGCCTGAGTCCGTCCCTGGCTGTCCCTGGAGATGTGCAGACCGGAAGCAGCAGGTCCTGGCATCCCCTGCGCTGTGGACACTGTGCTGGCCGGCCACCCTCTGAGCCAGTTTTGGGGTCTCCTCCCTTGAGACAGAAGGTGAAACTGCTCTCTGCGACCTGGCCAGTGGCCCTGGCCCTGACCTGCAGGGGGAGGTGTGGTGAGGGCCGTGGGGACCGCACTCCAGGAAAGTGTCCCTGGCTGACAGGAGCCGCTCCAGTGACGTCACCCGGCACTGAGTGAGAACAGGCCGTGCTTCTGAGAAGCCAGTCCACCTCTCGATCAGCTATTTTAGGGGCTGTGCCCGGAGCTGTCATCGGCAGCCGCTGGGGTGACTGACAGTGTCCAGCGAGGGACCTCACCCTGGGCTCGGCTCCCAGGGTCAGGTGCCAGGCACCACAGGGCCCTAAATAGCTCCAGCCCAGTGACCGCTTCCCGCTGGGGCCTTGGTGGTGCCCAGAGTGGGAGACCCCTCTCCGGAGTGAGCCCTGGGTGTCTGACCCAGCTCCTGGGCTTTAATGACCCCGTCCAACAAGGACCGGAAGCGAGAGGCTCCTTGGCCCAGTGCTTGCCAGGCTCCGATGAGCCCTCTTTCTGCCGGCTTCCGGTGGGCACCAGGGCTGGGGTCTGCAGTGGCATCGTGGGTATCAACAGCCCCCATCCTGAGGCGGCTCAAAATACGGTGGTGGAAAAGTGTGTGTGCAGCCAGGTGAGGTGGTGCTCAGATGCTCAGGGGGCTGAGGCAGGAAGGTGTGGCCAGGGCCCAGGCCAGCACGGGCACCTTAGGGAGCCGCTGCCTCACAATGAAAAAGGGCTGGGGACATCACTTGGTGTGAAAGCCCTTGGTTCAGGTCCAGTACCAAAATAAATAAAATAAAACGGTGAGTGAGCCTTCACACATAAACAAATGAAAGCCAGCATGGAAGTTGGGGGACAGGGGAGCTGGAACCCCAGTCCAGCCCTGCTCCTGCACCCTGGGGAGCTCTGGGAGGCTCAGTTTTCATGCAGGGCAGGGCCCATGCAGCAGCGTGCAGCGGCCCTGCACTCAGGTTCCCCAGCAGCGGCTCCGCAGCCTCCTGAGTCGCGTAGGGGGCGGGGGTGGGGCCGGGATGAGGGGGGGAAGGGGCAGGGGTGGGGCCGTTGCTGGGCAGCGCTCCCGGGGTACGGGGTACGCGGCGGCCAGGAAAACCGCGGATGCGCGAGTCCTGGGTCCTCTCCTGCAGCCTCACCCATCAAGGCCGCCGCCGCCAGGGGTGCGCACGGGGAGCCGGGCTGGACGGAGGGAGGAGGGAAGCGGGCGCGGTTTCCTTTGGGGGCAGTGTGAACATTTCCAGACGAGTCCGTCGTAACCGTTACGCCATGCGCCGGCACCCTGGAAACCACCCACGTGACTTCGATGGGCGAATTTCAGGTGCGTGAACCGCATCTCATGAAAGCTGCTAGAAAACGTGGGGGTGCCTGGCGCAGCGGCACACACCCCTAATCCCAGCACACTGGGAGGCTGAGGCAGGAGGATTGCAAGTTTGAGTGAAGTCCGGGCAGTTTAGCAATTTAGTGAGATCTTGTCTCAAAACAAAACAAAGAAATAATAAAATGGGAATGAAGCTTGGTGGGATGGCTCTGGGTTTGATGCTTAGCACCACAAAACAGAAGGAAAGAAAGAGTAAAGGAGAGAGAGAGAGAAAGAGAGAGACAGGGAGAGAGAGCGCCACGTGACTGTGCTAAGGGAGACGCATTTCGGAGGTGCGAGGCTCAGCTCCCGAGAGGCGAATCTGCCAAGCAGAGCAACTCGGAGAAGTATTTGCAGTGAGCCACCGGCGCAGGAGGCGCGGGGTGCCCTTGTGGGGGAGGGCCCCAGGGCTGCACTGGCCCAGAGCAGTGAGGCGGGCGCGAGGCATCTTCGGCAGACAGAACGGCCAGGACCCCATGACCAGCGTCTTTGCGGTGAGCAGGAGGAGGGGCAAGAGGAAAAGGAGGAGGGAGACGAGGAGGAAGGGGAGACTAAGTGTGCGGCGGGGGGTTGGGACCATGGCGGAGGAAACAGATTCGGGCTCGCAGATCCTGACTTTAGCTCCGGACACGCCAAGCTGGAGGGTCGGCAGAGACATTGGGGTGCAGAGATGACAGCGGGCCGCGGGGCGACCCCGGCGAACCCGCCGTGTGTGTGAGGTGTGTGTGAGCCAGGCCGGCAGCAGTGCTTAGCGCGGCGAGCACATGTCCTAGAAGGCTGTGGCGCGCGATCCCTCCGGACAGATGAGCCGAGGAGCAGAGCTGTGCTCTGGGCACTGGATTCACGCAATGGATGGTGGGATAGGAACCACGGGAGAGCTAGAAACACAAACGCTTCCTTTCCGTTGTTGGACCAGAGTCCAAAAGAACTCACTATGTAGCCCAGGCTGGCCATGAATTTGCAGTAATCCTCCTGCCTCAGCCTCCTGAGTGCTGAGATTACAGGTGTGCACCACCACACCCAGGTTGGTTTTCCTTTTCTAACCCCCCCGGTACCGCCCAGTGCTGGGCTGTGAACCTCTGGGGACAGACACTGCTGTTTTATTGTTGAGGCCCCAGAGCCTGTGGTCCAGCGTCCAGACAGTGAAAGAGCTCAAGGAGAATCTGCAGGGTGGCCGGGTCAGCTGCTCTGTCCCACCTGGTCGCGTGCATGGCAGGCGCTGGGACCCGGTGCTGTGCCCCCTTCTGCTGGGTGTCGGGTGACAGCCTCCAGGACCGCGGTGGAAGCAGCCAGGACTGGGTCCTGGAGGGCGGCTGGCAGGAAAAGGGACCCGGCCGTGGGAAATCCTTTTTTTGTTTTCTTTTCGGCACCGGGGATCGAACTCACAACCTCGTGCCTGCCAGATAGGCGCTTAAGCCACTGAGTCAGTCTCCCAGCCCTAGTTTTTTGAGGCAGGGTCACACTGTGTAGCTCAGGCCGGCCTTGTGCTCATGTTGTAGCCCAAGCCGGCCTCGAACTCACAACGCTCCACCTACCTCAGCCTCCCGAGTGCTGGGATTAAAGGCGTGCGCCACCACGCCCAGCTTCTTCTTCTTTTTTTTTTTAATGAGTGAAACATAAAGAACCTGTTTTATTTTTTCCAAATAGAGATACAGAAGTTTGCGTATTTTGTAAATATTGCTTCAAAGCAACATTTCTATATACAGCACCTTCTGTTCTGATAGCACATAAACATAGATATATGTCCACAGTGCAGTGTTGGCTCATCAAGCATCCACCTTGCCTACTCATCACTTATTTTACAAAAGCAAAATGACTAGTCAAACCAGAACTTTTAGTCAAGGCGATTTTTTATAGGTGGGTAGTTTTTCTCAAAAGACAAAAACTTACGTAGCGCACATATTTCTAAATGGTATCAGCAATGTTCGCAAATAACAGTTTCCAGTGGCCATGGGAAATCTTAAGGAATGAGCTTGTGGTGGGCGTGGGAGGTCATAGAGAAGATTCTGGAAGGCTACAGAGGCCTGGGTTCCTCCCTTCTGACCAAGAGGCTGTGCTGTGGCTACTTCACACGTGACTCTTAGGAGAGCTTTCGGAGTCACACAAAATGGTGCAGAAAACCCCACACCCGAGTCCCTCGGTGGCTGCCCTCAGATCCTCAAAGATGCCGAAATCTGCCAACACTCAAATCCTTTGTATAAAACGGTACAGCTGGAGCCGAGTGTGGTGTCACAGCCTGTAATCCCAGCACCCAGGAGGCCGAGGCAGGAGGATCAACGCAAGTTCAAGGCCAGCCTGAACTACATAGTGAGACCCTATCTCAAACAACAGAAAGAACCCCAAAAGGATAAAATGGTGAACAGAATCTACGCACATCCTGTTCCTGCAGTCATTATGAGGTTTCAGTCAGTGACAGACAGGCATCCAGCTGCCCCAGAGACCCCTAAGAGTGCATCTGTGGGGGCCAGCGTGGCTGTCTTAGCTTAAACACACCCCGCAATACTGGCACAGTGGTGAAACTGGCTCATGATGCATGTCTCAGGATCCGTCCCAGGGACGAGAGACTCTAGACCATGACTGGATGCCCATGATGCTCAAGGCTACGTGAATGCCGGGCAAGCGAGGAGCAGTTGCACTGTGCGGCTCAGGGAGCCATGATGGACGGGGAGGAGTGTCCGCCCGTGTTCCGCGTAGATGTGGCTTCTCCCCTGGGTATCTGTCACCTGTAAGTGGCTGAATCTGCTGATGCAGAATCACAGGATCCGGAGGGAGAAGTGCGTGGCGGGGAGAACTCCTTCCTCCTTAGAGATCAGGAGAGAAAGCGTTAATGATCTGCCTGTGAGATGACAGCTACAAGGAAGGATTACTTTTCAATAAAGGGGATTGAACCCGTGGCCTTCGCCCTGAGCTACGTCCCAAGCCTTTTTTATTTTTATTTTGAGACGGGGTTTCGTGAAGTTGCCCAGGCTGGGCTTGATCTTGCAATCCTCCTGCCTCAGCCTCCCAGAGTGCTGGGAATACAGGCATGCACTCCCCAAGCCCAGATTGGAAGGAGAACGTGAGCTCAGGTGTGCTCATCTCATGGTCGAATCAAACCATCTGCCTCGTCCTGGGGGCTTTGTCTTCAGTGCTGCTGGCTTCAGTCACTTCGGGAAATTTCTTTCAAATTTTAACAAAAGGCAAAGGTCCCAGTGCTGCATTTTCCTTCTTTCTGGGTTACTTGCTTACTTTTTTGTTTTACGCTAAGCTCTCAGTTGCTTTTCAACCTACTTTAAGCGAAATAATCCCCCTGCCCACACTGTCTGTGCTCCGTATGAGTGTTGTGATGCAAAGTTAACAGCTTGAGTCAAAGGACGTTCAACTAGGTAGTGAAATCCAGAGAGCGGCCTGTTTGGAACCCCGGGGCCCGTCTCAGAGAATCAGTGCTCGTCAGCGCTGGCCTGTATGTGCAGTGGCCGGGGCGGGGACCTTGGCTCTGTGTGACGCTGCGTGACGGCCCTGTCCCTACATGTTCCACGCTCGGCGAGGGGAGAGGCAGGTGCCAGTTTCCCAAGAGGGGAAAGAGAAGCAACTGGAAAAAGGCAATGGCAGATTGTCAGAGAGATAGCTTTTGTTTCAACTTTCCTCCTTTGTTTCCCGTCGCGGGCCTCTGTGAATTACCGTACTTTCCCTTTTGGTATTTTGGGCCTCAGATCTGTACAGTAACCTCGGCTTCTTTTCCCCGGGTTAATAGTCATCTGGAAAATGTCCCCACACCCGGCGGCCTTGTTCCAGTGAGGTTCCGTCCACCCCTGCCTGCTGCTGACTGAGCGGGGTGCCAGAATGTCCTGCCCTTCCCAGCCAGGCCACCGCACCCCGAGGGCCCGGGGTGGGGAAGTCACAGGAGCCACTCTGTGGCCTTGGAAGTCCAGCTGTGCTGCACCTGGCCAAGGGGCCTTGGGCGTCATGAGCGACCATTCTTCGTCTCAATTTCCCTCCTGTGACTGGGGCAGTGAGGTTGTCCTCATCCTGCCAGGAGCCACCGATGACAGACAGGAAGTCCTGCCCGTTCCTGCCGGGCTGGCTCCAGGGCCAGTGGTGGGGTCTAGGATGAGTCACCCTGCCCTGATCCTGCTTCCTCACGGTTTGGGGGAATATAGGGCCACCCTGGGTGTACCCCCCTGTGTCCCCTGTCACCAGTGGGCTGGGTGAGGAGTGTGGCTGCCAGATGAAAACACTCACTTAGTTGCTTGTTTAGTTTTTGAGACAGGGTCTTGCTATGGAGTTCAGGCTGGCCTTGAGCTGTGTAGCACAGGCCAGCCTTGAACTTACAGTGATCCTCCTGCCTCAGCTTCCTGAGTGCCGGGATTACAGGTGTGCACTATTACACCCAGCCTAATGCTCACTATGGGACTGTAACCTGGGGTTTTGAATGGGACAGTGAGTCACTCTCACACCTTTTCCTAGTACTATCTCAAATTTTATCTCTGTATTTCCTTTCCAGCCCTGGTGCCTGTGGTCAAAAATAAATAAGAAAAAACATATAAATTATTAAATATAAAATATTTATAAATAAATGAATGAATAAATGAAACATATGAAGAGAGGTGCTCCAGACTTGGAAGGAATTAAACCAGCTGGCTGCCGAACTTGGGTTTGGGGGTCCGCTTCTCTTGGCTGGTCGATTAACCACATCTGTGCCTCAGTTTCCTTGTCTGTAAATGAGCATAGTGATGCATGCCCACCCCCGCTTGGCGGCCTGGTTTGCGGTGGGAGCACAACCGTCACGCCTGCGCTCTGGGGGCCTCCGTATCAGCATGAGGCATTTTGGGGACCAGCTGACGGAAGTGGCAGTGAGAGCCCTGGCACTCTGTCCTCTGGTCGTGTCGATGCGATGTGACTGAGGTCCCCAGAGCTGGCTCGAGGCCTCCCTGTCCTGAGTGTCACCTGCTGATGGACCCTGTTTCCATGGGTGATCGTGTCCCCAGCAGCTCCGAGGCCAGGCACCAGGGCTGTCACAGTGCGGTCGTCTCTGGCCTCATCTTTCACTCTACTCCACCACTCATCAAGTACCTGCAGGCGTGCAGGGCCATGATGCAGGCTGGGTGGGGGATACTCACAGGCCATTTCTGAAGTCCAGGTGGGAATTTGGGGATGTCCCTGCCAGCTGGTGAGAGCCCAACACCCAGGGCCACAGCGCGAGGGGCAGGCACGGCACATTCCCGAGAGCTGCAGGTCTCCTGAAGGGCCGAGGGCAGGAGGGCAGTGATGGATACAGCTCTGTACGCATGGTGGCTGCCGCTGAACCAGCAAATTATTGTTCATGCATTGTTTTACAGGTGTATTCTACAAGACTTCGAGCTTCATGTTTGGAAATAATTGCATCTAAAAAACACTGAAATCCAGGTGAGAAAGTGAGCAGACTCCTGGAGATAAGCCCGAGGTTGCAGAATGGTAAGCAGCAGAGAAAACAGCTTCTCTGAGGGTTGCCGTCCAGATGCTGGGAGACAAGAGGGAGGGAAGTGGGTCCACTGGACCCAGGAGAGACCTGAAGCACGAATTAAAGCCCACAGAGTGAAGGAAAAAAACATCAGTGAAGAATAAGGCAGTAGCCAGCGGCACCATCTCCCTGACATGGGACTCACTGCTCGAGAGGAGCAGTTTGAACCTTCGGACGCATGGTCATGGTGATGGTGATGGCTGGCGACCCAGGAGGACTCTGCAGAGAGACACGGCAGTGGAGAGGAGCAGAGGACATTGAGGACTGCACTGGCTGGCAGTGAGTGCAGAGGACTTAGTCCTCCCATGGGAGAGAGAGTAATCAGCCAGGAATCATTTTGAGATGGGCCTGGCTGAGCCCAGAGCCCAGAACTGCTGCTGGCTCTACCTAGCAGATCCCAGCTGGGCTCAGACCTGTGGAAATTGCTTGGGTGGCCGCAAGCTCACTGAGTCTGATCTTGGTGCAGGCCTGCTGAGATTATCCACTACCCCACCAAAAAGCTACTGCTGGCTTGCTGGGATAGATTGGCATGATTTGGGACTCTGTCTCCATAGGTTGTCTACTAGTGAACCCAGAGAGAATCCTGGAAGTGGACTGCTTGTTTGTTTGTTTGCTTTCTTACTTTCTTCTTTTTTCTATTTCTCCTTCATTGTTTTTATATGAGTGTGAACATGGTTCCTAACCTCTTTGTGGGTGTGGTTCAGTTCTGTTCTTCCTTTTACCTCTTCCATCTCTCTTTTCCTTCAGTTTTCTACACCAGTTTCACAAAGTTGGCATGATCCCCCTTTGTCCTCCAGCCTTGCTTCTAATCTCTTTCTTTTTTTTCACTTACCTATTTTCTCCTTAATCTGTTCTAAATTTTAACCCCCAAAGGCAAAACTGATACATTGAGGATTTAGATACTGCATATAATTTTCTGGTTCGTTTTATGTTTTTTTAGATAATCACAAATCTCTAGTTCATATGGTTAAAAGTGGCAAATTAAGGGTTAGCTCAGTTTTTCATTTTCTAGGCTGTGTTTGGTGCTATTGATATCACTGTAGTCCAAATTGACATAACTGTTCTAAACAGCTGTTGGTCCTGGTATTCCATGACTGAGATTGACTAAAGGTCATAGAAGATACTGTGGCACAGTGACAAAGGACCAGGAACTAGGGCAAACAAGCAACAACTTCTCATCTCCAACAGACTAAAGATGTAAGATCTCCCAATAGACTCAAAACCCCAAAACCAGCTACACCTGAAAGATACCTCAGAGAAGTAATCATCACCTAAGGATCCTGAATACTAGCAATAAAGCAACCCACCATTGCCAACTTACAAGCATCACCCCAGGAATTAAACTAAAAAAAGAGAGAAAAAATGAGAAGACACTTAAACAAAATGCAACCTCAGACATCCAGTTCACCAAAGGCAAGTCCAGGGGGCAATGAGGTGGGATGATCTGAAAGCCCCCCACCAGGCATCCCTGAAGTGGTAACAACAAAGCAATTGAATGAGGCTCTGGAAAGAATGAAATCAGAAATACTCTCTAAGATAACTACAGAGATTACCAAAATACACACCATGCTTAGTGATGTTAGAGCAGATATAGACAAAAAATAGATGAGCTTAGGAAAATTATGGAAGCTTAGCATAGGAAAGAAATGAAATCCATAGAGCAAATTCAAGCAGACATCCAGGAGACCAGAAACTCCACTGAAAGTATTTGAAGTGGATTAGGCCAATGTGAGGACAGGATCTCAGATAATGAAGACAGGTTGCAGTTAGCAACCGGGAAAAGAAGCATTTCTCAAAAATAGCAAGGTACCATGAGAAATCAATAGAGCAGCTGCTAGAGGAGACAAAGAAGGATAACTTAAGATTAATTGAAGTCAATGAAAAAGCAGGAGATACCATAAATAACATAAAAAAATGTTCACAGACATCATGGCAGAAAACTTTCCTAGTAGAGAAAAAGAATTTGACATACAGATAAACAAGGCATATAAACTCCAATTAGCAATGATCAAAAACAAAACAAAACAAAACAAAACCCCCCAAAGCTACAGTGAGGCATGTCATAGTCAAAATTCCTGAAATTCAACACAAGAATAGAATCTTAAAAGCTGTTATAGAAAATAAACAAATCACCTATAAAGGAAAGCCCATCAGAATCACAGCTGACTTCTCAGCACAAACTCTCAAATCAAGGAGAGCTTGGGGTGAAGTACTCCAAGTTCTAAAGGAAAACAACTTTCAACCCAGAATGATGTATCCCACAAAACTATCTTTCAAAATTGATGGAGAAATAAGATACTTCCATGACAGAGAACATCTGAGGAAATTTATGACCACCAAACCAATTTTTCCAAAATGTTCTGAAAGACATTCTAGAAGGAGGCAGTAGGGACTATAGTTCCATGAATCCCAACAGAAGGAATCCACCAGGAAAGGCAAACAATTAGAGGGAGGAAAAAAAGGGAGGGCGGTAACCAACAACAGCAAAATAACATGACAAGGATAAGTCAATACATATCAGTTATAACCATCAATGTTAATGGTCTCAATTCACCAATCAAAAGGTTCAAACTGGAGATGCAAATTAAAACAACTCTGAGATTCCACCTCACCCCAGAAAAAATGGCTGTTATCAAGAAATCAACCAATAACAAATGCTGGAGAGGGTGTGGGGAAAAAGGAACTCTTCTCCATTGTTGGTGGGAGTGTAGACTGGTGCAACCACTGTGGAAATCAGTGTGGAGATTCCTCAAAAAACTAGGATTGGAGGTCTCATTCAACCCAGTTATTTCCCTTCTGGGTATCTTCCCAAAAGAATTAAAAACATCCTACCACAGTGCTATATGTGCACCCATGTTTATGGCAGCACAATTTGTAATAGCTACATCTTGGAAACAACCCAAATGCCAATCGACTGAGAAATGAATAAAAAAGATGTGATATTTTTATTTTTATACAATGGAGCACTACTCCGCTGTTAAGAAGGATAAACTGGAGACTTCTGTTTTTTGGTACTGGGGATTTAACTCACAACCTTGCACTTGCCAGGCGGGTGCTTATGCCACTGAGCTATATCCCTAGCCCAAACTAGAGACTTTTATAGGTAAATGGTTGCAATTTGAGAATATACTCATTAGTGAAATAAATCAGACACACATGTATAAGCATCGGATTGTCTCACTAATGTGAGAAGCTGAAACAACATTATATGTATATAGATGTATATGTATGTAAAAATAATAGTTAAGATAATTATACCACTAATTTCTCTGAGTTCACTAAAGAGAAAGATTGATGCTGGTATTGTCTGGACAATTGAATGCAGATGTCTTGTGCTCTGGGTGACTGATTTGGGAATGACAATGCGCAATATATGTGTCACTGTTGCACCCGATTGACATGTTTTGAAATTTTGTTTTACTTTTTTCTCTTTGAAATAAAATGGATTTGAAAAAAAGAAAGAAAGAAAGAAATCAGAGTCCTGTAGTCCCTGCTACTGAGAAGGCTGAAGCAGGAGGATTGCTTTAGCCCATGAATTTAAGACCCTGTCTTTAAAAAGCAAATTAGTAGATCAACTCTGAAAACTTCATTTGATTACAGGTGTGCGCTAGCATGCCCGGCTGAGTTTTCTCATTTTCAAAATGGAAACAATTATACTGAATTTAAGAGTTGTTTGGAGAGTTAAGAGTGTGTGAAAAGGGCAGGAACCCCAAAGCCGGAGTCCCCTGTGCTGAGGAAGTACAGCACCGCTTCGGTTCTGGGTCCAGCACGGCGAGCTCTTGCCGGCCCTCCGTCCTGCCCTGCGTGCCGGTGCAGACAGACGGAGCGGATCCACAGTCTCCGGGCGTCACAGCCGGGCTCCCCCCGGGGGCCGCCTCGGAAATGAGGCGCAGAAATACCGCTGATGAAGCACAGACCGTGGACTGCGCACGGTGCCCACACAAGCGGGTCACAGCCCAGCGCCCGCCGGCCACCGCGGCCACGCTTCGCGGAGGGCACGACTGGTCTTGAAGGGTTTGGGCCAAGCTCGCCAGGTGAGTAAGGCGACGCCCGGGGGGTTTGCGTGACACCGAAGGTCACCTTCTCAGTCGTGAAAGGATATTGAATTCGGTCCAAAGCAGCCAGCGCGGGTCGGGGTGAGGGTGGGGGTGGGGGTGGAGGCGGAGTGGGGTGGCTTTGTTACGGTTGCCATGGTTACCCATGGAGGTGGGTGGGGAGCTGCTGGTTTTGAGGGACACATACTTGACAATTTCCCGCCTTACCGCTCACTGTCCCCTCAGTCAATGCCCCGTGCTAGGGCCACCACCCCCTCCTGTGTGCTCCACACCCGTCTCCAAAGCTACCTTCTCTGAGGTCCCCTGCTCAGCCGTGCACTGTGGCCGCGCTGGCGCAGGTGCTCTGGCGCGAAGCCGGGGTCGCCCGGCCCTGGTCCCGGCCGCTGGTCCCTGCACGTTCACTGGTGTCTGTGTCTTCAGCCTCGGGGACGTGACAGCCCCACGCAACCCGGCGGGGAGCCGGTGGAGCGGTGGGGAGATGGGTGCAGCTCAGGTGACCGGGGGCCAGCTGACCAGGGAACCAGCGGACCAGGTGACCATGGGACCAGGGGACCAGCGGTCAGGTGACCAGCTGATCACTGTCTGGGGAGCGAAGTGGTGGAGCTGGAGGTTGAGGGGGCAGGTCTCCGCGGAGATCCACATGTGCGCTTCTGGAACATTCTGCGAGCCCAGCTCACTGAGACTGCCCTCGCAGCCCTGCCTTGGGGACCCCGAGACCCCCACAGGTGCGTGGTGCCGGGCACAGCTGGAGGACACCTGGCCGGGCTGGGCAAGCGCTGGGGACAGCGGGAGAGATGCGCAGCCCTCCCGCCCCCACACTGAGGACACCCTAAGAAAGCTGCGGCGGTGAGAGGAGGGGCCCGGGATAGGAGTGGGGGCCGGGGTGAGATGGCTGCCGCCCCGGTGGGGTGCGGAAGGGTGCAGAGCGCAGGAGAAAGCAGGGGGCGCCGCCCTGGGATCCCCTAGTCCGGCCACAGCGCACTGGCGGCCTCGGACCACAGATGGCACCGTGAGCGGGGACCCAGCATGCAGGAGAAGGAGCAGCTGCGGGCTCAGAGGAGAAGTGGGGTCGAGACCGGACTACGGGGCTCCGTGCCCAGGAGTGGGGGACCCTGCTTTCTTCTGGGCGCCCGGCTCCCCAGACCCTCGCAAGGGGAGCCAGCTCTGCAGGGCAGAGACCTGAGCCCGGGGTTCCCTGCCTGCCCCCCCACTCCCCTTCTGCACTAGTGATTAAGCCCAGGGCCTTTGCACGGAGCTGCATCACCCCCAACCTTTTAACACATTTTCTTTTCCTTTCTTTTATTTATTTTGAGAAAGGTCTCACTGAGTTTCTGAAGTTGGGCTCAAACTTGTGATCCTCCTGCCTCGGCCTCTCAGAAAAGGTGAAAGGTGAAAGGCCCCTTCGAAAAGGTGAAAGAAGGTTTTCCTCAGAAAAAGCCAAGGCGCACGATCACATTCGGCTCTCCCTGTCCTGAAATGTGGGGCCCCACGGCAGGTCCGGGGTCTCCCGGCTGGGCCCCTGTGCCGCACATCTGGTGCTCACAGCGTTTGGAATGAGGAGGTTTTCTTTTGGATTTTTCTAAGGTGTTTTCTCGGGGTCAAGAGATATCAAGTTGTATCTCAGGCATTGCGTTCATTTCATAGAGTTTGGGAAGGGATGGAAAACTACATTATTGGACTTTTTATTTTTTATTTTTTGATCTTTTTTTGATACAGGGTCTCACTATGTAGTTCAGGCTGCTCTTGAACTCACTTCACAGCCCAGGCTGGCCTTGATCTGCCTGCCTCAGCATCTTGATTACAGGCATGTGCCACCAAACCTGCCTGTGTTATTGGACTCATTCTCCTCACTTAACACAAATATTCTACGGATGTGACAAGAGATAGGAAATGTGGAATACTATTCAGCGTGTCAAAAGGAAAGAATTTGAGTTGCGTGCTACAATGTGAATGAGCCTTGAGATAAGCCTGACTCAGCAGGACAGACACGTGTGCTGTATAGAGACAGCGGGATGGTGGTCGCCAGGAGCTGTGGGGAAGGAACGCAGACTCTTACTGTTTAATGGGTAGAGAATTTCAGTTTTGAAAGATAAGAGTTCTAGACATTGATTGAACAGCAGTGTAAACACATGGAGTGAGTGAAAAATACAGTGAATGTTTACATTTAAAAATTTATTACAACTGGGTGTGGTGGTGAATTCCTGTAATCCTAGTGCTTGGGAGGCTGAAGCAAGAGGGTTGCTATGAGTTGGAGGCCGGCCTGGGCTACATAAGTGAGTTCAGGCCAGCCTGCATTACATAGTGAGATCCTGTCTCAAAAAAACCAAAAACCAAAACAACAATAATAACAAAAAAACCCCAACCAATTTATACAGTAAAAGACGTTGCAGTTAATCTCCCTCCAAATGCTGCTTTTTTGTAAGAATCTTTTGCCTATTTCTCGTACTGTGCATAACTACTTTGAAGATAATGATGCAGTGTATTAACTATTGTTATTCTCTTGCTATTTTCTTAAGAAATTCTTTTCATAAAATTAAAGCATACTTTCCCTCACTTCCAACACACATCTCCCATCATTTTTGCTACTTTTTCAAGCAGTTCTGGGAATCCTCTTTCACGAATGTCTTTACGAGGTGTGATCAGAAACACAGTGAACACTGCCGCCGAGCGCCCTTCAGTAGAAAGGCAGGGTCCTAAAAACATCACAGTGCGGCCTCCTCCACCTCACTCACCGGGTGTGGCACTGAGACACTTCAGGCTCCTCCCCAAAGTCAAAATGACCACGACATGTAAGCAGTTTTGATTGACTCAGGACACTGAAGCGGTCACCACAGCATGAATAAAGACCTCCCGGAAGAGGACTGCAGGAGCACTGCGACCACCTTTGCCCCGGTTCTGCGGGCTCTTGGGGCTGGAGCATTGCCCGTTTGGGACCTTGGTCTTGTTCCTGATGTATTTTCCTCTAGGAAGGCAGTTATGACTGTCTTACAGGGCTCTCCACAACGCCAAGGGGAAACTTTGGCCCTGCCAGTGATTCATCACTCAGGAACTCTTCATTTGGTGGAACTCATCCTTTTTATTACAGGAAGCAAATATGTGTTGCTAAGCTACTCTGTCCAGCAAAAAGAAATCATACAGTAGATTCCATTGTCCTCTTTGTGCTGTTGGAGAGTTGATGATTCCTCGATGCTAATCCGAACCTTTTGTTCTTGACGTCCTTTGCTAAAATTCGTTAGAGGTTGGTCATAGTGTACTTGGTAAACAGAAAAAGAGGCTTGACTGACAAATTCCCACAAGAAAAAGGTGGGCTTCCTTAAACTTGCTCAGAGGAATGTAAAAGCGTTTATTGGTTCATATTTCAGGTCTGCATCTGTCTGTTTAGTTTTCTATCTTTCCATGGTCCAAGAACCTTGGAAATATCCCATTGAATCTCAGTGTTGTAAAGGAAGCAAATACAGAGTGCACAGGTAACTTTCAAGAGTTGCAGGTCCATGGTGGAGCACGCCTGTTCATCCCAGAAATCTGGAAGCTGAGGCAGGAGAATTGCTGTGAGTCTGAGGCCAGCCTGGGCTGCATAGTGAGTTCAAAGCCAGAGAACATCTTTGGATCCACTAGGTGTGGGGCATTCGTTCTCCATCTCTAAGGAGAATAAAGGAGGTAGAGACCATGTTCAGCCGAAGCTGGAGAGTTCATGCCATGACTGGTGTGAGCGCACCTGCGCAGGCCAGTGCAGCTGCTCCAGTTGGTGGAGGAGGGCGGTTCCCACCTGCGCGAGTGACTGCTGGCCGTGTGGAGCCCCTGGACGTGGCACGTCTGTCCCCAGCGCGCAGCACGGTGACAGGGACAGGCTTGCTCAGTCCACTGGGGCCCTCGTGATGAGTGAGAAAAACAAATCGCTCTAATATGTGCTCCAACTTGCAGCTTGCAGAGGGGTACGGGTTTCTGAATACAGGAATTCCCCAGACCGCCTTTAACGTTGCATTCTTTCACCTCCCCACCTTGACTCTCACAGAGCTGGCCACGGTCAAGAGTGAGAGCTCCGGGTCAGATGTCAGATTGCAAATCCCAGTTCCGCTGTCAGCCAGCGAAGACTCTCCCAAGGCCTGGGCCTCCTCAGATCCTGCAGCAGCTCCTGCCCGAGCGGAGTCGAGCGGACCGAGGGCGGCCATGTGCGCAGCGCGCAGCACCTGCACTGAAGAAGTCATGCAATCGATGTTTACTGCGATTATTCAGGAAGCCAAAGCCACACGGTGCCCTGGCTGCGCGCCACTGGCTTGTGGGAAGAACAAAGGGCTGGTTTTGTGCCCTGGATCCAAAGCTGTGAAAAAGTTTTAAAAACATACTTGTTTTTAATTTTTTTCTCCTGTTCATTTGACGCACCTAACGTCTAAACTGTCAAAATATACATGCTGGGTGTGCCACTACCACTTCAATGTATGTGGGGAATGTTTGTTGAGTGAATATCTGCTGTGGGTCAGGCTGGGTGGTGGTGGTATGGAAGGACTGTGAGGAGACAGATGTGGACCTCTGGAGACTGCACAGCACAGATGGTGGGACTGGGGACAACACTTGGGATAAACTCAGTGCAGAGAAAGTAGGGGGGCTCCCAGGGGGGCTTCTGCTATGGAAAGCCAGGTGCACTGGGCGACTCCAAAGAAGCCCAGCCCCAACATGGACCACGGATTCGGGTATGCTGGACAGTGGTGGAAAGGATATGGGTGGTGGAGTCCTGGTGTGTGTCGCCGGGGCCCCAACCTGCAACCTGGAGGGCAGAGAAGCTGTGGCCAGAATATGAGTTCGGGTTGGGGGTGGGCCGTCCTGCATGGAGGGCGGCTGGAGGGGCCCTGCTCAGGCCCCCAGGGAAAGACGAAGCAGGCAGCCCACAAAGAGGCTGCAGGTGAACCCCCACGTACTCTTGAGGTTGCTGGGGTACACGGTGGGGGCCATGCAGAGGTCTGACCCCCAGGAACCCAAGTCAGGCCACCGACTGGGGGGTGAGGGTGTCTCCCATCCAGGTTATTTTTATACTAAAATAGGAAGAGCTGGTTTTGTGGGTGGAAGGTGATTTGCTCTGTTAAAAAAAATCAGTTGTAAATACAGAATTTATAATCTAGGGAGATAAGGATTCAAATGTACTTTTCTTTCATCACATCTGGAATTCAGTAATCCAAGAAATGAGTGTAAGAACCGAATCCTTGGAGGACGTGTCTGAACAGAAAGTTTACAACTCAGCGGTCCTCAGCCGGGACCATGCAAGCTCTGTGCCCAGACTGCCTTCGCCGTTTCAAACAGGGAGAGTGAGAATGTTAAAACTCTGAGAAAGCAGGAGACGGGATACGGGAAGACTGCTAACATAGTTACTCATAAAATATTAAAAAATTGCTTTGCATCTCTTTCTTGATATTTAGTGGATTGCATTTCAATATTTCTTCCATTATTCTTTGGTGGAGATGCTAGAATAAGGTGGAAGAGCGAGCAGCACAACCGGCAGGAGGAGGGAAGGGGGCCCAGGGGACCCACGGGCTGATCGCTCACTGGCTTCGGTCCGAAAGAACCTGAGTAGGTGAGGGCCAGAGAAATGAAGGCCACCAGACTGGGGAATCTGTGAACTTCCAATCCTTCTTCCTCCTGTGTACTTAGTGGCATAAAGTGCCTACTTGATTTCTGAGCTTTATCTTGTAGAGGTCTTCATCTTGTCTTGGAGCGGTCTGGATAGTATGAGATAAGGGTTTGGTTTCTACCCTGAGTTTACTCAAGTGAGGAGAGAGAAGCTGCATCCATCCTCCTTGGCTCAGATGGGTGAGTGGTGCTGCCCCGGCATACAAAGGGCTTCTTAGAGCTGTCACTTGACGACGTGCCCAGCAGATGCCTCATGTCAGCGGGAGGTGGCCCGTGGGTGGGTGTCCCTCGGCTGACTCCCTCTTCTCCTGTCCCTGCCAGGGCTTCCTCGTCCAAACCTGTAATCTCCGCCCAGGCAATTCCAGGCCTGGGTGTTTCTTAAGCAAATAGAGCAACTCACGCCAGAGTTGGAGGTTGCCACCTCTTAGCAGTTGTGTCCCAGGCAGGGACTCACAACATCCGTGACTCAGTCTCACCAACCTCTTCCATGCCTTTGATGTCTTCCTCCTCCTCCAGCGCCTTCCACACGTCCGTGTCTGTGTGATCGCGTCTCGCTGCCACACGCTCTTCTGTTTTCCAACCATCCGGGCATGCAGGGTGGCCCCGAAGGGCTCTCTCAGCCTCCCGCAGTCCCTCAGGCTGCGCCTCACTGCGCCCCCACACTGGAATCGTTTGGTAATTGGGAAGAAATGTGTCCACTGGGCCCCCACTTCCTCTTCAGTGTCCCCCGATCTGAGTCTGGAAACCATCACCTGGAAACTGTTCACCAAGTGTCATGGATTGTGGCACAGTACACCCACTAAGGATGTCTCCCAGGTGGAAAAGCCAACGCACACAGTCAAGCATGGAACGCGAGGTTTCCACGCGAAGTGAAGCAAGCACTCCCCCTTGAAGCACAAAAGCTGAAAAGAGGGATTCCTGCCGGGGCCCTGCTGAGCGCTGGGCGCTGTTCTACGTTCTGTCCAGGTGTCGTCCTACCTGACGCTCACGATAGCCCCTTGCTCATTGCAGGCCAGGGCAGTTCCCACAGAAGGGTTAAATGATCTGCCCAAGTTTGGATCTGGATTTCACACGTCAGAGTTTGACTCTGGAACACAAGACTGTCTTGTTCTTTGTGTGCCATTTAAATCTGTTTATATCTGTGAGTGCATTCTCCTGGGCTTTCTTCTAGAGGTGTTATTGTTTTATTGTACATTGGATCTACACCATCAGGGATTACAGGCGTGTGCCACCTCCCCTGGATCTGCTCCGCCAGGGATGGGCTTTGTGTCTGATGAGAGATCAAAATGAACTTTTCTCTTTTGGGTCCCCAACTGACAGCACATCCTTTACTGAAAACAGCCACCTTTTCCTGCTGTGCTACAGTGTCACCTTTGTCATAAGACAGCTGAGTCTGTATTGCTAGTCAGGTTTTGGATTCTACATTCTATTCTACTGCTCTACTTACCTTTGTGCCAAGAGTATATTGTCTGAGTTACTATAAGTGATAATATAATTTTATAGGTATAGTATTTCTGGGTTTTTTAAAGTATGTCTTGATATCTAGAAGCATAAATCTTATTTTCAAGATTGCCTTGGTCATTTTGGTCCATGTATTTTCACAAAAATTTTAGGATTGTTTTGCCAACACACACACACACACACACACACACACACACACACATGCTGGGGTTTTGGTGGAATTGAATTGAATCTATAGATAAATTTTGGGAAGAATTGATATCTTGACTATATTGGGTCCATGAACATGGTGCATCCCCTCCATTTAAAAAATTTTATTTATTTATTTTTGGTACTAAGGATCAAACTCACAATCTTGTACTTATCAAGCAGGCACTTATGCTGCTGAGCTAAATCCCCGGCCCAATTTTTTAAAATTTAGTTCTCACAATTATGTCATACAGTTTTCTTTGTAGAAGCCTAATTCAATTTATTAGATTTATTTTAGGTATTTTATTTTTAACAATAAGATTGTAAATGTTATCCTACAGAACTTTCATTTTTCTCATTGTTGATTATAGTGTATAGGATTTAATATGTTGACCTTTCTTTTCCCATATTAATTCTGATTGTAAGGGGTTTTAGATTTCTTTGTTTTCCCCGAGTATTACAATGTTTATTGATAGATGCAAATTCAGTGGTACCTCGGTTTCTGAACTTGTTTTACGATCTGGGAGAAAACAGCTGCATTTGTGTTTGTGTCGGCAACACAACCATGGTTGTTTTTGTCACCTGATGCCGAGTTTGTGAAAGGAAGCAAAATTTTGCTGAAATGAATCTTTCGCAAACAGAAGTGTTCATGAGTTGAGGTATGACTGTATCATGAACATGACTTGACAAACTTACTGAACTTAATTTCAATGCTACAATAAGAGGGAATAATTTAAATCTCACCATTTGTTTCACATCCACAAGAACAACTTCAAGGGCGTGAATGGCCTCTTAAAACTCATCAGTTTTGTGCAACTAAACCAAATTTCTTTCAGAAAGCCTTGTGCACTTGGCCAGGGCTCAAAGATAGCAAAACCGAGCACAGAACGCTCATTTCCAGAGGCGGAAGTACAGGTGATATGTACGATTATGGCACCGCCCGTCAGGTAGAGGAAAGAATTTTCCTGCAATAATCGAACGGATAATCAGTAGTTGCAACCATGCACATTACAGACAGAAGCGCATTTCTCCAGTACCCCATGTTGCTATTCAGTTTTCTGACTTAACAGCTCTTAATAACTGGCAGTAAAGATGAAGAATTCAGGATGCTGTTACTGTGTGCTGCTAATGTACTATCTTAGCATGCTGAGGTACAGCGCGGGGGGTACAGCATTGTGCCCCAGAGATTCAACCCCTGCAGTGTGCGTGCACACACACACTAAGCATTAAAAGTACTCCTAAAACTTTGACAGTAGACTATGATTAAGACATCACACTACAAACAGGCCCGGTGCAGAGGAGCTGCTAATAGAGGTACTTGTGCTCAGACGTCCCTGCCTTAGGGGTGGAGCCTTGGACATTTTGCTGTAGGCCTGCAGAGTCAACCAAACAACACAAGCATTAAGTTATTTTTATTACTATTATTATTTTACTTCAGTTGCTATCATCTCAGCCTGGCTTCCTCTGAATCAGCCCATTGCTTATGGGAGTTGGGGGGCAGGGGGTGTTGCTCTTCTTGTCTCCCAGCCTGCATGCTGTCAGGCTCATAGGAAGGTGTGATTTGGCTTCTTGATTCTCTTCCTGTTCCCCATGGCAGCTCGACCTCATGGTTTTTAAAAGCCATGTAATAACCCGGCTGCATTTTGTGTATCCATTCCTTTGTTGGTAGACATTTGAGTTGCATCTGTCTCTTGGCTGTTGTGAGCAATGCTGCAGTATGCAGACATTATGTCTCTTTATTAGCTTTTAGGTGCTATAACAGTGTAATTTTATAAAGCATAGAAATGTATTCTTGCACGGTTCTGGAGGCCGGGAAGCCCGTGATAAGATGCCCACGTGGGTGTGAGCTTTCCTGCTGCATCCTGACGGGGGGAGGGGGACGGAAGGGCAAGACAGAGCGAGGCCACCCTGCGAGCCCTTCGTGGCGGCAGGAATCCCTCAGTGAGGGACAGTCCTCGGGACCTAGCCTTCCCGTTAGCTCCCACTGCCCAGTGATGTTGCACGGGGGATTAAGTTTCCAGCATTTTGGAAAGAGACAAAAACTTTAAATCTTAGCAACAAGTATCTGAGTCCCTGCTTTTAATTCCTTGGACTATATCCCCAGAAGTGAAATTTCTGTATTGTACAAGAACATTGTGTTTCACTTGTTCTTTCAAATCCATTTGATTCAAACATTAAAAAAAAAAAACTACAATAAAAATTCAAAGCATGTCAATCAGGGGGTAACAATGGTCCATGCATTGCGCACTGTCATCCCCAAATCATTCACCCAGAGCACAAGACATCTGCCTTCAATATCAGTACAAATCTTTCTCTTCAGCGAACTCAGAGAAATCAGTAGTATAACTATCTTAACTATTTTTTATGGTGGGGTACTGGGGATTGAACTCACAACCTCACACTTGCCAGGCAGGTGCTTGTGCCACTGAGCTAAACCCCTGACCCTTAATTATTTTTTTATATACACATACATACACATATACATATTTTTTTCTTTCAGTTTGTCACACTAGTGAACCAATATGTTTATGTATTTCACTAATGAGTATGTTCTCAAGGTGCATCCATTTACCTATAAAAGTGTGCAGTTTATCATTCTTTATGGCTGAGTAGCACTCCATTGTATAAAAATATCACATCTTTTTTAACCATCACTCAGTCGATGGGCATTTAGGTTGTTTCCAAGATCTGGCTATAATAAACTGTTACTGCTATAAACATGGGTGCACATATGTCACTGTGGTATGATGTTTTTAATTCTTTTGGGAAGATACCCAGAAGGGGAATAGCTGGGTTGAATGGGACCTCCAATCCTAGTTTTTTGAGGAATCTATGTTTCACTTTTTGAGAAACCATCAAAATGTTTCCCTGGTGGCTGCATGATTTTGCATTCACTGAAGCAATGTAAGATGGTTCCAGTTTCTCCACATCCTAATCAACACTTGCAATTATGTTTCTTTTTTTTTTATATAGTAGCATCTTAATGGGTGTGAAGTAGTATCTTACAGTTTTGATTTGCATTTCCTAGTGATTAGTCATGTTATGCTTACTGGCTACTTGTTTATCTTCTCTGTAGAAACATCAGCTCAAGACTTTTGACCAGTTTTGAATTGGGTTATTTGTTGAGTTGCAGTTCTTTATATATTCTGGATACTAACCCCTCATCAGATATATGATTTGCAAATAATTTGTTTCCCATTTTATGGGTTGTCTGTTCACTCTTTTGATAGTATCTTTTTGTTCATAGATGTTTTTAATCCAATTTCTCTGGTTTTTATTATGTTGTTTATTCTTTTGTCATATCCAAATGTCACAAAGCTTCCCTCCTCTGCTTTCTTCTGATAGGTTTACAGGTTTAGCTCTTGTGTTTCCATCTTTCCTTCAGAGCTGAAGGCTTAGTTTCTGCAGAGGTTGCCCTCTGGCTTGCAGGTGGCTGTCTTCCTTCCACTGTTTAATGATTAGTCTCTGTATGCATTCCTGATATTTCCCCCTTTCTTTTCTAGCTTCAATTATAGCCTGACATGGTGGTGCATGTCTGTAACTCCAGCACCCTGCGAGGCTGAGACAGGAGGATAGCAAATTTGAGCCAAGCTCAGGCAACTAAGTGATTTACCAAGACCCTGTCTTAAAATAAAAATAAAAAAAGGTCTGGGGGTACAATTCAGTGCAAAGTCCCTGGGTTCAATCCCTAGTACCACAGACACACACACACACACACACACACACACACACACGAAGGCACTCCAGTAATATCAGATTAGGATCCTGTTTTAATGACCTCAGTTGAATTTGATCATCTCTTTAAAGTTTTAATCTCAAAATATGGTTACATTCTGAGGTACATGGGGTTGGATTCCAACGTACGAATTTTATGGGGGATGCAGCTTGGCTCATGATGCCCACCACAGCTGGGGGAGCCAACCCTCCAGCCACTGGGATCGAACACCCTGGGGTCATCCTGACTCTGCCCTTGCTCTCCATGACCCATGGTGTTAACAGATCTGCTTGGCCTTTCATAATAACCTCTCCCGCCTTCAGACCACCACTGAGACCCATCAGTGCACCTACTGTCGCAGTAGCCTCCCCTCCCCGTCCCTCCCTCTCCCCCTCTCTTCTTCCCTTCCTTCCTTCTGAAGGTCTCACTATGTGGCTCAAGCTGGTCTTGAACCCTGAAGCTTAAGTGATCCTTCTGCCTCAGCCTCCTGAATCCTGGGATTATAGGCACGCTACACTATACCCAATTACATTTACTTCCTATTTCATTAATTTATACTTTTATTTTTGTTAGTTTTGAATATAGCTTACTATTCTTGTACTAATTTCTTGAGATAGTTAATTGATTTTCAATCTTTTTCTTTTAACATACTACATTTTTCCTTTAGCCATAATTTTAGCCACATTTCCCAGTTTTTTTTTTTAATTTTTAGAAATTTAATATTTTTGTGGTGCTGAGGATCAAACCTAGGGCCTTGTGCATCAAGACAAGAGCTCTACCACCGAGCTACATCCCCAGCCCCTTCATTCCACAAGTTGATGTTGTGTTTTCATTATAATATAGTAAAGAATACTTTCTATTTTTTTATTATTTTATTTTTTGACACAAATTGGCTTTTAAAAATACTGATTTATTTTTAAGGGCAGATTGCTTAATTTCCAAACATTTCAACATTTCACTGAGGTTAGTGAATTTACTCAGAATTATCTGAATAATTTGAAATTTGTTGCAAATGTATTTATAGACAGCGTAAAGTCAGTTTTGTAAATGCTCGTGCTGTTGGAATGAATGAATTCTCTTTTGTTGTTAGGTGCAGCATTCTACATTTGTCAAAGTCAAATTTGTATATAAATAAATCAAATTTTACTCTTATCTCCGATATCCCTACTGATTAAAAAAATTTTTGTTTAAATGTGAAGTTTTTTGCTCAGATCTCTCCATATAGGACTGGGATCTAGCTCAGCAGTAGAATACTTGTCTGGCATGCAGGAGGCCCTAGGTTCAATTCCCAATACCACAAAATAAAGCAAAGCAAAATAAAAACAAACCCCCAAACCAACAACAGCAACAATAAAAAAGCCACATCCTCTCCTCTACAATTGTGTATTTCTTCTTTCAGCCCTTCAGTTTTTGAACCTACTTGATCTGGTGTATGTGTCTTTAAAAATTATTATATTTTTCTGAAGATTTATATTTTTATGATTACGATTACCCCTTTTGTCTTTAGTAATGCTGCTTGCCTGTAAGTTCACTTTGCTTGATATTAGCACAGCTATAAAACTTTTTGTTAGCATTTGCATGGCTTATTTTTTTTCTATCTTTCACTTTCAGTTTCTTTGTGTCCTTATTTGGGAGCATATATCGTGTAAACTGCATAGCTGCGTAGGTAGTTATTCTGCTTGGTTTTACTCACTTATCTTGGTGCTGGGGTTGAACCCAGGGCCTTGCCTTGTTGTACATGCCCTGTGGCTCTGACCTGCACCCAAGGTTTCTCTTGTTTATTGCTAATGTACTTGCTGAGATACTTGGGCTTATAGCAATACTTTTAATATTTATTTTCTTCATGTTCACCTGTTATAAGGTCCCTTTTCCTACCTTTTTTTTTTTTTTTTTTGTCTTTTTGAGACAGGGTCTTGCTATGCAGGCTGGTCTCGAACTTGCAATGCTTCTCCTGCCTCAGCCTCCCGAGTACTGGGATTACAGGCGTGTGCCACCACACCTGACTCCCTTTTCCTACTTTTTACCTTATTTTAAATATTTTTGAATTCCATTTTCCTTTTGTAGCTTACTTGTAATGTAGTCTTTTTCTCCTCTTTTAGTTGGTACTTTAGAGATTATGATACCATTCCTTGATTTAGTTATGTAGGCTGCAATCAATACTTTTAGCGTTTCCTAAATAATACTCCCTTGATGGCAGAGTTTGACTGTTTTTCTCTGGTTGTCTGGTTCTGGCTTGCACTTCAGTTCTACATACATTTCCAACACTAAAACTTTCTTGTTGCTTGATACAGTCAAAATTATGTTACATATTTATCTTTTCCGTTCCTGAAGTTTTGTATTTTCAACTGGTGCTATTTTCCTTATGCAAGCATTTTCATTAATATTTCCTTTAATGGGCATGTATGAAAAATGAGTTATCTATTTCTATTTGTTTGAAAATATCTTTAATTTAGCTTCATTTTAAAGTAAATTTTCACTAGGTATAGACTAGCATTTATTTTATCTGGGCACTTTAAAGATATATCATTCCTTTAGTTTCTTTTTGTTTATTTGTTTTTGTTGGGGGGAGCTTCCAGTTTCAATAATCCCTTGGTCTTTTACTTCCTTTTCTCTTCTGAAAGTGATGTATCTGTTTTCTCTGGCTGTTTTTATGGTTTTCTCTCAGTGCCAGGTGGTTTTATGCTGATGCTCTTTAGTGTGGCTTCCTTGATGTTTCTGCTGCTTAGGTTCTCGAACATTTTGAATTTTTCATTGGTGGTTTCTGCAGGTTTTTGAAATATTCAAGTTATCATCCCCTCACATATCACTTCTGCTCCATTTTGTGTCGTCTCTTGTTAGCTTTCCTTCACTGAGACGAAACATCTGGGCTAGATCAATCTACAAGGCAGAAAACTGTATTTTCAGTCACAGATTCAGAGGCTTCAGCCCATGGTCTCTGGGCCTCTTGCTTTGGAGCCTGTGGTGCAGCCAAAATCACGGAGAGTAGCAAATCATGACGCGAAACCGCTCCCCTCAGGGTGGCTGGGAAGCAAAGAAATGAAGGGGCCGAGATCCCATCATCCCCTTCCAGGCCACGCCCCTGTGACCTCACTTCCGGTCCCAGGGTCAACTTCCGGTCGCAGGGTCGCCTTCCTGAAGGCGATGCCCCACTCCAGTGGCACCACGGTCTGGGATCCATACCTTCATCACATGTGCATTTGGGGGACACTCAAGATCCAAACTACAGCATCTTCCCTACGTGGGCCCTACGTCTTTCTGGGGGTTCTAATTAGATGAATATTGGACCTTTTCCCAAGTCTCGAATATTCCTTATGCTCTCTTTTAAAAAAAAAAAAAATCTACTCCTTTGTTTCTGTGTTTCTACCAACTTGTTTACCAGATCACTCCCGGGCTTCTTGATAGTGCCTCTCTCTTGATCTGATGTCTGTCAGACCTTTCCGGAGCCCACAGAATAATCCTTGTCCCCTCTCGGATGCCTGTTTCAAACATGGTAAGGTCGTCCTCCATGGAGGTAGGCTCAGAAGCCTGGAATTGTAACTCAGGATTCGTTCTAGCAAGTGACGCCAGCATTTGGCTAGCAATTGCTTCCTGCATGTGACGCCGTGCACACTCATAGGATAGGATCTTGAGGCTTGAAAGGCACATCGCTCAAAGGCCACCAAGTGAGGGACCTGCCTATGATTCCGGCTTTTCTGATGATGAAGCTTAGTCTTTCATCCACCATAATACAAAGCATGTACCCCATTTGTAATTAGTTTTATGCTGAACTTGTGGTCAGCTTGACTTCCGTCTTTTCTCATGTGAAATTTGATCAAGTTGCATTTCTCCATTGTGTGACCCTATGTTATCATCTGATAACAGATGATACTTCCCTACCTATTTACTTACCTGTCATCTACCATCTCTTTTTACCTAAATATAAAATGTATTTTTTCTGTTAAATATAAAACAACATTTAACCATCATTTTAGTATGTCAAACTGATTACTGGTTTTTATCATTTAACATACCCCTTTGAACTTTGAGTTTTCCACAGATTTGATCATTTCAAGATTTAAAAAGGACATCTCCAAACTTACCAGGCTGAGCCACACGGTGGACCGTGGCAACTTCAACCAGTTGCGAACGTATCTAACAACCACAACCTAAACCGCATATTTTTAAATTGATCACAATTGCGTTCGTTTCCTGGTGAATATATTGGCGTGGCATGATGTGACCTTGGGGAACCCATACTGGTTTCTTGTGATCATGACATTCTTTTCTAAATAGTTCACAAACCATGGCTAGCAAATTTATCCTAGAGTTTTGCCGAGGATTGACATCAAGAATTTTCTCTGGCCAGACTGTAGTTCCCAGAATCTAGGCTGTCTCAAATTTCACAATCAAAAGCTGTTTTCCAGTCTTCTGGCACCTCTTTGTTCTTCATGCTTTTCCCCTCGAAGATGGCCAACAGGGGTTGCATAATGACATCTCGAGTCTTTCAGGACTTTGGGTTATGACCTGTCTGGGATGGAAGGTGTGATCTCATTGGAAGTGTGACATAGTGGAAAGAGAAATGTACCTAGAGTCATGCACCTGCATTCCTGTCCTGATGCGTCACGTGCCAGCTGTGAGACCTGCAGTGCGTGGCTTTGTCCCTGCAGCCTGTTTCCTAGTCTGTAAGTAGGGATGGAATCCCAGTGAGGCTTGAAAGGATTACATGACTTAACGGCTGGCTGTCTACAGTAACACAAACTCGGAAATCTAAATGTTCCTTCATGTCCTTGCTATCTTGGATTTTGATTTATTCCTTACATTTAAAGATATCCTTTAGAATGTGGAAGCAATTCTTTTTGCTGGAAAAGACAGTTAAGAACTCTTTGGGAGCCAGGCATGGTGGCGCATGCCTGTGATCCTAGCACTTGGGAGGATGAGGCAGGAAGATTGCTACAAGTTTGAGGCCAGCC
The DNA here is from genome assembly GCA_004363535.1 of Dasyprocta punctata. Classification (NCBI taxonomy): domain Eukaryota; kingdom Metazoa; phylum Chordata; class Mammalia; order Rodentia; family Dasyproctidae; genus Dasyprocta; species Dasyprocta punctata. Next base: position 2,351 of record RJWM01020541.1, on the reverse strand, counting down.
TGGGCTACATAGTGAATTCAAGACCAGCCTGAACTGCATAGTGAGACCCTGTCTGAAACAAACAAACAAACAAACAAATGCCCCCCCCCCAAAAAAACCCCAAAACTCTTTGGGGATACCAAATGGTACAGAGCTTAGAGGTGGCACTTGGGGTGGGGGTGGCACCTGAACCTTGTTCTGTAACTTGGAGCAAATCTTGCAGTTACTCTGGATTTTATACTGTTGTGTATAGAGGAGGAGGAGAAAGGGCTGAGTGATTTCTCAGTTCTAGCTCTAAGTTCTGTATTCTGTGACTCTCACTGTGCCTGTTACGTTCTTGAAGGTTCTTCCATAGCTTTCTTCCTGTGGAAGAGCTAGCTCTTGATTCACTTTGGGAATAAATCTCAAAGAAAACCACTAGCAGAATCCTCACCACACAAAAATGCTTCCGAGCTGAACCGCTGTCATCAGGGTTGATGCGGACTGCGCTCCCGAAGGCAGCCAGGTTGGGACAACAAACCCGCTGTCCCCTGCTCCATTGTTCACCGTTTCAGGTTTCCCAGCGTGTGACTGTCACTAGCCCAGTGACGGAGAATTGATGGCATCATAATCTTGTGTCAACATATAGAGACATTATGGAAATCATGGAAATAATTATGTAGCACTTTCCAAACGAAAGTATTTTTTTGATAAATGAGAATGGATTTCAGATGTAAAATACAGCAATTCCTCTTTGCCCTAGAATGATGAAAGAAGCTTCTGGATCTACGCAGGAAGTTGCTATTCATCGGTTGTGATTAATTGGTGGGGAAAAAAAAATCACATTCCTGTCTCTAAAATGTTAATAATAACAATTATGCTTTTCTTGTGCTTATTCTCTCCTCTGGGGACGTTTACCAGAACCTGAAGAAAGTATTTTCCAATCTGGGAGTAATTAAATAGATATCTTTGCTCCTCTTTCCAGGGTAGATCTTTATCAGATAAATTCCATTCATTCATTTACATCGCATATATACTATCTTGGTCCATCTTGCTTTGCTGTCACACAATCCCTGACACTGGATGACACATAAAGAAAAGAGGTTTATCAGGGCCACAATTCTGGTGGCTGGAATGTCCAGACACCCCGGTGCTGGTGTCTGTGAGGGCCCTGGCTGTGGAGGATGGAGGAGGGGAGTAGGGTGTGCAAGCATCAACCACGCAAGGTGGCGGCACTTGACAAACATCCACTCTCGTGGTAACCAACCCAGGTCCTGCGGGACCTAGCTCAGTCCAGAGGGAGTGGCATTAATCCTCTCCCGACAGCGGTCCTGACCCAGTCATCCTCACCTGTTACAGGTCCTGCCACCTTTGAATGCCATGCCATGGAGGAGTTAACCACCGCATGGGTTGTGTGTACCACAGTGTGTATACACACCGAGTACAGGAGCACCCTACACCCAGGCTGGTCTGTGAGGCTAAAGGGCGAAGGGTACAGAGTGCTTTCCACAGTCAGCAGGTGACTACATGTTTTGTGGTACCGGAGATTGAACCTGGGCTCTTGCGCCTGTGGAGTGGGTGCTTGGTCACTGAGCTAAACCCTCAGCCCTTGTTCTTTGATTTTGAAACAGTGGAGCCCAGGCTGGCCTGGACCTTGCAGTCCTGCCCCGAGGTCTCCCAGGTATCGGGATCGCACCTGGACACTGGGTACTTAGGATTCGGATCTTACTTGACCTCTCTGTAGCACTGGGAAAACATCCTGAAATAATTTTTCCCTGGAAAACGCACTGTTTCTCCCTTTCTTCTAAGGCCAGGGGTTTTTTTTATTTCCTTTTGATGGATTCTCTTCCTCCGCGCAGCCGCTGAGTGCTGCTATTCCTCGTGGCTGGCTGTCAACCCAATCCCCTCCCCTCCCCTCCCCTGCCCTCCCGTCCTCTTCTCTTCTGCTCCTCCTTTCCTCTTCCCTTCCTTCTCTTGTGTTTTCTTTTCCTGTCTTCGAAAGTAACCTCACCCTTTCCCACAATTTGAATGCCATTTGTATGTTGAAGACTCTCACTTTTTTTTTTTTTTTGAGACAGCACCTCACTCTGTAATTCAGGCTGGTCTTAGTGGTCTTAAACTCACTGTGTAGCCCAGGCTGGCCTCAAACTCACAGCGACCCTCCTGACTCAGCCTCCCCACTCAGTCTGGTGGTCTCATGTGTATGTCTTCAGCTTTGCTCTCTTCTCGGAGCCCTGGAACTAAGCGTGGAGCTGCCTCCTCAGTGTCGCAGACATCCCCCCCAGCCCGGCTCTGCTCTCCCTCGAGGGTCCGCTCCTTCCGCAGGCTCCTCCTCCAGGGCTTGTGACCGTGTGTCTCCGCGGGTCTGCGTGTGCTGAGACAGCTCCGGCCTC
>RJWM01020540.1:0-37169 GCA_004363535.1 Dasyprocta punctata | reverse complement strand
AGAAATTAGTAGTATAACTATCTTAACTATCATTTATGTATATATGTATACACACACGTATTATTTCTTTCAGCTTCTCACACTAGGGAGACAATGTGATGTTTATACATGTGAGTCTGATTTATTCACTTACGAATGTGGTCTCTAGTTGCATCCATTTACCTATAAACATTTCAAGTTTATCCTTCTTTATGGCTGAATACTCCACTGTATAAATATACCACATCTTTTTTATCCATTCTTTGGTTGATGGACATTCAGGTTGTTTCCAAAATCTATCTATTACAGATTGTGCTGCTATAAACATGGGTGCACATATATTGCTATGGTATGAAGTTTTTAATTCTTCTGGGAAGATACCCAGAAGGGGAACAGCTGGGTCAAATGGGACCACCAATCCTAGTTTTTGAGGAATCTCCACACTGGTTACACCAGTCTGCACTCCCACGAATAGTGGAGAAGAGTTCCTTTTTCCTCACAGCCCCTCCAGCATTTGTTATTGCTTGATTTCTTGGTAATAGCCATTCTTACCAGGGTGAGGTGGAATTGCAGTGTTGTTTTAATTTGCATCTCTTGAATGACCAGTGAGTGATGTTGAACATTTTTTCATATGTTTATTTGCCACTCATATTTCTTCATCTGAGAAGTATGTATTCATCTCAGATGCCCACTTTTGGGTTGGATCTTTAAATTTGGGAGTTCTGATTTTTTTTTAGTTCCTTATATGTTCTCAAAAGTAATCCTTTGTCTAAGGAACAGCTGGCAAACATTTTTTCTCACATTGTGGGTCATCTCTTCACTTTATTGATGGTTTCTCTTGCTATGCAAAACTTTTTAATAGGGCTGGGGACTTAGCTCAGTGGCATAACTTGGCAGGTGCAAGGTTGTGAGTTTGATCCCTAGTGCCAAAAAAAAAAAAAAAAACTTCTTGAATACTTGAATTAGTATAGGCAAAGACTTTATGAGTAAAACCCTGATTGCACAGCAACTATCACAAAGAATCAACAACTGGGATCTTATCTTATTAAAGTTTGTGGGTTTTGTGGGGTTTTTTGTTTGTTTGTTTGTTTGTTTTGGTACTGGGGATCAAACTCATGACCTTGTACTTGCCAGGCAGGCACTTATGCCACTGAGCTAATTTCCCAGCCCCTATCTTCAAGAGTTTGTATCTTCCAACAGATTTAATGTATCTGTTTTAATATTTAGATCTTTAATTCATTTTGAACTTAGTTTAGTGAATGGTGAAGATATGGGTCCAATTTCAAACTTCAGCATGTACAGAGTCAGTTTTTCCAGCACCATTTATTAAATTGGCTATCTTTCTTCCAGTGAATGTGTTTGGCAGCTTTGTCAAAGATAAGGTGGCTTAGTATGGTTGGAGTTGTTTCTGCATCTTCTAATCCATTCCACTGATGTTCACATCTGTTTTTTTTCCAGTACCATGCTGTTTTTATCATTGTAGCTTTATAGTATAATTTCAAGTCAGGAATTTTGATGCCATCTGTCTTACCTTTGTTGCCCAGAATTGCCTTTACTATTCTAGGTCTCTTCTGGTTCCAGATGAATTTTAAGATTGTTTTCTCTAATTCTGTGAGATATGCTATTGGGAATTTGATCAGAATTGCATTAAATGTATATAACAGTTTTGGAAGTATGGCCATTTTCACTATACTGGTTCTTCCCACCCAAGAGCAAGGAATGTCTTTCCATTTTCTGATATCCTCTTCAATCTCCTTTTTCAGAGTACTGTAATTTTCAAGGTAGAGGTCTTTTACATCCTTCATTAGACTGAGTCCTAGGTATTTTTTTTTTTTGGATGCTAATGTGAAGGGTGTTGTTGCTCTCTCAGCAAGATTGCTATCCCTGTACACAAAGGCTATTGTTTTTCGACTGCTGACTTTGTATCCAGCTACACTACTGAATTTAGACAAGTGTAGTTTTCTAACCCACAGCTGAAATCTTAAAAGGTTCCTCCACTTCCACCTGAAATCGCTTGGTTCTGGCCACAGTGTGGAAGGCACTGCTGCCAGCCGCTGTCTTGGGCCCAGGGAAGGCTCGCCGCCCCTCCAGCTGGTGTCAGGGCCTCATTTACTTTTATTCTTTTTGAGACAGGGTCTTGGTTTGTACTCAGGCTGGTATTGAGCTCACTACGTAGCCCAGACTGGCCTCAAACTTATGCAACCCTCCTGCTTCAGCCTCTCAAACGCTGAGATTATAGGTGTGTGATGCCACGCCTGCCTTACATTTGATACATGACCGGTGGCCCTCTGCAGAGTGGATGGCAGTGGCACTGCAGGGAAACCCAGGGAGACCGCATGAGGAGGCAGCTGCTGTCATTCCTGCAGGGAGGCCAGGGGACCTGAGTGGGGGACAAGGGGAGAGGAGGCACTGGCCTTTCCCACCACTGAGCTGCACAAACCAGTCCCAAGCTCTTCTCCCCTCCCTGGGCTGACCCTGGCCTTTGGGGCTGGCACACATGCCTTCTGCATCTGCCCTGTCTCAGTGCCAGTGCTGCCGCCCCCAAGACAGCCCGGCTCCCCACCAGCCCGGGCGGACCACAGGTAGCACGCATGGGTCATATCCAGTCAGGCCCGGCAGTCCCCATGCCACAAGTGCCAGGAGCTAAGCAAGGTAGGAGGCTCCTGCACCAAGATGCCAAGGCCTTGTCAACCTATGAGGCCAGAGTCCCCGCTCCGGGCCACAGGGCCACAGTGCTTCCCATTCCTCTGCACGACCCACCCTCCACCACCACTTCACTTGCCCTGCCTTCGGGAAGCCGGAAGACTCGCCGCCTCTCACTGCTTCCCGGCCCTTGGGTCCTTCACTTGCTCACTAGCACTGGGAATGGCCCTTTACTTTTTTTTTTTTTCCCCTTCTTACGTCATCTAAGCCTGTGCTATTTTACTCTCCTCGAAAACAAAATCTTGGGTTGTTTTGTTTTGTTTTAATGACAGGATCTTAGTAAGTCGCTAACTTGCCCAGGCTGAGATCAAACTTGCAATCCTCCTACCTCGGCCTCCCAGACTTGGAATTATAGGTTTGTACCACCACACCAAACCAACTTCTCTCCCCTGTTGTATCAGTCAGGGTTTACTAGAGAAACAGACCTAACACAAGATATACAACTGTATAAGAAATTACAAGATTGGCTTACGATGGTCAGCCATGGAGCTGAATAAGGGAGTGTGCAGTGGGTGTCTGCACACTAGAGGTTGAAGGGCCCAGCCCAAGGGCTGGAGCTTACTGCAAAGTCCCGTGCAAGTCCGTATCAGGAGGCCAATGGGTCTATGACAGAACACTGAAGAATCTACGATGGAAGGCTGAAGAGTCTAGGACAAAGGCTGAAGAATCCTAGGCAGAAGCCAAACAGTCTGTGCCAGAAGCCAGAAGACGATGACCAAGCTGAAGGCGAAGACTGGAGCTCCTCTGAAGAAGCAGCAATCAGTCCTTCCTCATTTGCCTTCTATTGTATGCAGGCTATGCCCCTTGGGTGTGTATAGCACTCACACCATCTGCCTGCCCTCCTCTTGCACAGGCTGAGGATGTTACAAACTAGGGACCCTGGCCCCCTGCTGAATCACTTAGTTAAAGTTCTGACCTCAAATTGACAATGAACAATGTCCTACAAGCGTAACTGCTTGTTCTCTACACCCCAGGATGTAGAGCTACTCAGTCACTCAATTAAACTTCTAGACTTCTCAAGTTGACACATTGTGTAAACCATAACACCTGTTAAGGCTCCGGCAGAACTGCCCTGTGTGAGATGAGAGTTCTGGGCATGTCCAGGCCAGGAAGGGAGGGCAGGCTTTCCTGAGAAGGCAGTCAGGCTGAAAATTCCAAAGAGCTGGGGCTACCCTGGGAGATGACTGGAGAGTGTGATGGGGAGGAAGAAGAAAGCAGAGGCAGGCAGGCCAGGGGAGCCTTTGCTAGGACACCTAGCGTCCACTCTGGACGCAGTGGTCACTGAAGGGATTGGGCAGGGAGCGCAGGACTGGATGTGCCTTTTAGAAGGACTATTTCGCAGGGCGGGGGAGGGTGGGGCGGCGCTGAGAATGCAGTGGGGTGAGGAGGAGCCAGGTTCGAAGTGGGTGGGAGGAGAAGCAGGCAGGTCTGGAGACACTGAGAGGTTGGGTCGAGGGGCTCTCTGCTGGGCAGGCAAATGGGGTGAGAAGGGAACCAGGCCAGTGCCCAGGTTCTGCTGATTTGGGCAGCTGGGTGTGTGGGGAGGCTGCTTGGAGAATCTGAGACAGCAGCAGCCACAAGCCCTGCTAGGCCCCCGGCCTCGGGGAGCTCCACTCCAAAGGAGTCCACGGGAGATCTCCAGGCACCTGGAGGGCAATGAGCAGAGGCTCACAGTGGCACCTGCTGTGGTCCGGCAGCCGAGGACCAAGCGCTGGGGCTGCGATGTGAGACCGGGGAAGGCTCAGACAGGGAAGTGAGCCTCACGCTGTGGGTGTGGAACTCGAAAGCCTGTAAGTTGCAAGTCTTTGCAGCTGGAGCCGGAGAGAGCCTAGGGCAGGGAGCAGGCAGCAGGAAGCAGGAAGCAAGCCTCCCTAGGGGCCTTGGCGCTGGCCCAGCTGCCTGCTGAAGCCCTGTGTACTGGGGGCGCCAGGCTGGGACAGGGAGTGGCGCTGGCAGAGGCTGCAGTCAGCCTGGGCTTCCCAATTTGGGGCAGCTTCATCCATGAAGCTGCTGAGGCAAGAGCATCTCACCATCTCAAGGAGGGCCCAGGACTCAGCAACAAAGCAGGGCCATCCAAGATGAACAGAGAAAGAGCAACTTGTAAACAAATTTCCCAGAAGGGACAAGAAGAAAGCAGAAGAAAATTGTGTGATCACTTGAAAAGTATCTGCAAGGGAGGCTGTAAGCTCCGGGAGAGCAGGGCCCAGGGCTGTCTTGGTCTCCACTGTGTCCCCAGCACCCTGTAACACAGACCAGCTTGAGCTGCGTGGTGAGTTTGAGGCCACAAAACTGCCTGCTCCTAGTCACAGAGGCCACTTTTCTCCTCCCTTCTAAAAGGGTCCGTGTCCCTTGCTCTAACCTCACCTAAGGGTCCCATCTTTCCCTACACTGGGATTACTGTATTTCATTTCTTTTTGTTTTGGGGTTTTTGTTTTGTTTGTTTTGGTTCTGGTTTGATTTTTGAGGCAGGGTCTCACTATTGTAGTTCAGGTTGACCTTGAACTCACTGTGTAGTCCAGCTGGCCTCAAACTTGTGCAATCCTCCTCTTCAGCCTCCTGTGTGTTAGCATTACAGGTGTGCACCCCCGCTCCCAGCTACTGTACTTCATTTCCAAAAAATTCCTAGGTGATTGTGATGGCCCAGAAACCACCCTTAGTTGACATCATATTGATACCACATGAACGGAAGGAGGGCCCAGGACTCAGCAACAAAGCAGGGCCATCCAAGATGAACAGAGAAAGAGCAACTTGTAAACAAATTGCCCAGAAGGGACAAGAAGAAAGTAGAAGAAAATTGTGTGATCCCTTGAAAAGTATCTGCAAGGGAGGCTGTAAGCTCCAGGAGAGCAGGGCCCAGGGCTATCTTGGTCTCCACTGTGTCCCCAGCACCCTGTAACACAGAGCCTGTGATCAGAGGCATCATGGTTGTTAAATGGAAAAGCCAAAAATCGCAGAAGCCAAGAAGAGAAGCGTTTCAAGGAGGAAGTGGTCGGTTGTGTTGAGTGCTCTAGAAAGGTAACAAGATGGAAATTGAGCACCGCTTACATATGCCAGACCCCCTCGCTCTCAGCACAGCAATTTTTGCAGAAAACTAATGTTATCAGCCTAAAGCTGCCTTGACTTTTTAGACAGACATCACCTCCCACCATTCCTTTCCTCTCCTCTCGGGAGCAACCATAGAAGACAACACCCTCCCCTGTCCCTGCCTGATTCCTCCAACAGTGGTTCAGATACGACCCCCTCCTCACTCCTTGGAGACCCTGTTTCTGATTCTTCACTCTCTCCGGGGCTTTCCACCTCCTCCCTTCGACCCACTTGTCTGCTGCAGCGATGAACCTCCTCCACTTGCTGCCATCTTTAAATGCACGAATTGAAGTCCCATCCAATGAACAGCACTGGCACTGCTGCCATGACTCCAGTTACCCTTGGCTCCTTCGCTGGCCTTTCCATGTGGGTGTCCCACAGGGTCTCACTGTTCTATCTTCTTCTTGCACCCACTTCTGTCATCATACACAGGTCACAAACCTGTGTGGCCGTTGGTTCACTCAGCAGTTCCTCCACATCAGACACGGTGCTGGCAGTGGGGTACAGCATGAGCCAGCCCTTGGCGTGGGCATGCCAAACACACACCCTCACTGAGCTGACCCGGCCAGGTCACTGCCTTCCAACCTGGTGCTGTGTGTAGTCTAGGAAGACAGATGAACTAGAACCGACAGAGAACTTGACAGGCTGTGAAGGAAAATAGCACAACGCTGCCTTGGGATTATCAGGAAAGGCCTTTGCAGAGAGGTGAGAGTGTTACCAGGCTTAGGAGTGCTACAGTCTCCTTCTAGAGGTGGACTCTAGGTTTTTTCTGTATTGAGGCCAAAAAAAATTGGTTAAAAAAAATACAAAAAGGAAGCCATGCATGGTGGTCTGCACCTGTAATCCCAGAACTCAGGAAGCCAAGGCAGGAGGATCACCATGAGAGTGAAGCCAGCCTGGACTGCGTAGTGAGACTATGCCTCAATTTAAAAAAAAAAAAAATCTGCATGAGTTCTCCCAAGAAGAATTGAAGACAGCACTCTCTAATTGGTTCTGCGTGGTGCAGGGCTTTGGGAATGGTTCTGTGCAGTGTGTCCTGGAACTTTGCAATTAGCAAGTCATGCTCACTTCTTCAGCCAGTTTGCCTGTCTCTGAACTCCTGCCTTAATAGAAACAGCATTAGAAAAAGTACAGGAGACCATTGTTTCATACAATGGGTCCCAGCACACAGGCTGAAAATCAAAATGGAGACACTCGTGTTAAAGAACCACTGTCACCAACCTGAAACTAGGCTGTCTGCCTGAACTTCTGAGAAATCAAATTTAGAGAGATAACAGCCCCAGTTCCTAAACAGGAAAATTTCAGTGATCAAAATAATGAAGTTTGTGCTGCCCTTGTCCTTATGCACAAAAAAGTAACCTAGCCAGGTTTGGTATGCATGATTGTAGTCCCAGCACTTTGGTTTGGCTGAGGCAGAAGGATTTCAAATTTTAGCCCAGTCTTCGCAACTTGGTGACTTAGCAAGACCTTGTCTCATAATAAAAAATAGCCAGGCCAGGCGTTGTGGCACACACCTGTAATCCCAGATTCAGGAGGCTGAGGCACGAGAATCACAATTATGAGCCTAGAGCCAGGTGTGGTGGTGCATGCCTTTAATCCCAGCACTCGGGAGGCTGAAGCAGGAGGATCATTGTGAGTTCGAGACCAGCCTGGGCTACGAAGTGAGTTCAAGGCCAGTTTGAAATGCATAGTGAGAGCCTGTCTCAAAAAAACAAATAGGGCCAGGAGTTTGGCTCGGTGGCTTAAGCACCTGCCTGGCAGGGCCGGAGGTTTAGCTCAGTGGCATAAGTGTGAGTGTGAGGTTGTAAGTTCAATCCCTGGTATCCCCCCCAAAAAAACAAAAAACAAGTATGAGCCTAAGCTTCATAGTGCATTCAAGGCCAGGCTGAACTACATAGTGTGATCCTATTTAAAAAAAAAAAAAAAGGGCCAGGGATATAGTTCAGTGGCACAGTGCCTACCTGGCAAGTGCAAGGTCATGAGTTTGAGTCCCCGTACCAAAACAACAACAAGAAAACAAACAAACAAACAAACAACCCCAAAATTTTAAAAACATAAATAAGTAAATTAAAAAAGGACTTGGGTGTAACTCAGTGTGAACACCCTGAGCTCAATCCCCAGTAACATTCAAAACAAAACCAAAAAAGTTATTTTCTCTGCTGTCACCACAATCCTGCCTTACAAGGAAAGTAACTTTGAAATAAATAACTTGCTTTGTTCTGCTTTTTCCAGCCTCCGTCTAGCTATAAAACCAACCTCTTCTGCTCAGCTTATAGGAACTTATTCTATTTTATGTGATGAAGTCTTGCCTGATTCTAGAACCAAAAATAAAGCCAATCAAGATGGCTAAACTGAATTGTCGTGATTTTGTTCTTGGACAAAGGACATCTGAAGAATGAGAATGAGTCAGGTGGTGAAGAGCCTTCGAGCCGTAGGAAGAAGCCGGTGCTGAGGCCCAGAAGTGAAGAAGGTCCATAGAACAGGAAAGGGGCCAAAGCCCACGTAAAGTCAAAGAAAATCATGGCTGCAGGGACCACTATCCATTCTGGCCTTGCCCATTGTAAGCTGCAGTATGGAACCCTGATGTTCTCCTAGGAGCAACGCGAGACCTTGTAGGACTTGAGCACGGGACGGGTTTTTGAAACTACTCTGGCTGCCATGTGAACAATGGGTCGGCACACCTGTGATCCCAGTGCTTTGGGGGTTGGGGTGGGAGGATTGTGAGTTCGAGACCAACCTGAGCCACACAGTGAGACCTCGTCTCCAAACACAATGGCGGGGAAGTAACAACGGCTGCTGGCAGCTGCAGGCAGCCACTGAAGAAGCAATGGCCTTGGTCCAGGTAGAAACCACTAACCTGCAGCCCTCTTCCCAGTGCTGCCCAGGTTTGTACCCTAAGCTTTCCAGGGGGCACCGTCCTTCCCACCAGAGTCCCTGTCCTTCACAGAGGCCACATCATTGCCTCACTGTGTATCCCACACTCTACAGCCCCCCCACACCATGCAGAGTGCGTTTCTCCTCCCCTCCATTCCATCTCCAACTCCTGAGGTTCCCGCTTCCTTAATTTCTCTAAGATGTGTCCCTTCTCATCTGTCCCTGCTGTCATTGTCCTTGTTTGGGCTCCATTAAATATCCTCCTTGTGAATATTTTCCTCCCCTTTCTTATGGGTTGTGTCTGCCATTGAAAAAGATATGCAGAAATCCTCTATCGCTATTGTTTTTTGTTTGTTGTTGTTGTTTGTTTGTTTGCTTCTTGATTTTCCTGTGTTTTTTCTCTTTAAAATAAAAAAAAAAGATATGCATAAATCCAGCTGGGTGTGGAGGCATACACCTGCAGTCCCAGCACTCTGGGAGGCTGAGGCAGGACTACATGCCGACTCTCACCTGAGCAATTTTGTGAGAACCTGCCTCAAAATAAAAAAAAAATCAAAAAGGGAAAAAAGGACTTTGTTTGGATGTAACTTAGTGTGAAAGTTCTGGATTCAATCCCCAGTGCCACACAAAAGGAAAAAAAAGAAAGATACACAGAAGTCCTGACCCACAGGATTTAGAATGTGACTTTGTTTGTGTAGGGGGTGAAAACTCATGTATTTTCCCATCTATCCAAAGGTTCATGGCTGACACTCCTACAATAAAAGATGAATAAAGCAGAACAAACTTGTTTAATCAAAGTTTTATGTGAAGATGGGCATGGTGGTGCATCCTCGTAACCCCAGGTACTCCAGAGGCTGAGACACGGGCATCACAAGTGTGAGCCCAACCTGGGCATGTGGTGACATCCTGTCTCAAAATAAAAAATAAAATGGGCTGGGAAGTAGCTCAGTGCAAAGAATCTGGGTTGAATCCCCAGTACTGCCAAAAAGAATAGGAAGAACCAAAGATAAATTCCTTTGTATGTTACAGAAGGAACATGGCCCTGCTGACACCTTGATTTTGAATTTTTAGATTCTAGAACTGACAAAATAATGTTCTAGTTGTTGTAAATTTGTTTGGTTAGGAGTCTTACTATGTAGTCTAGGCTGACTTCAAACTCACTATGTAGTCAGCATGGCCTTGAACTCACCATCCTTCTGGCAAAGTCTCCTGAGTGCTAGAATCACAGGTGTGTACCACCACACCTGGCTAATTTCCATTTTCTGTTTTGTTTTGTTTTGTTTTGTTTTGAGACAAGGTCTCAATATATATTCCAGGCTGGTCAAATTCACAGCGATCCTCCTGCCTCAGCCTCCTGAGTTCTGGGATTACAGGTATGTGCCACCATGCCTGGCTTACTTTTTAAATCTGGTTTGTGATACTACCTTGTTATGGTCACATTAAAACCTGTGCACCCACTGTTTCAACTCTACACCAGCCCACCTGAAAGAGCCCTCAATGTTTATAACCCCTTGATATAGTCTAATGTCCCCAGAAGTACTGAGATAAGAGATTAGGTTGTGGTAAAACTGGCTGGGGAAGTAGACATGTTCTGCTAAATCCAAGATCCTGGAACACATGTGCAGAATAGTCCCCAAAGTCCTGCACGTGGATATCTCAAGAGAGCTTGAGCAGGATTTCAATAAGGCACCCTACATCTGACATCAGCCTGTGGCGTGAGATCCCAGTGCCACCTCTCAGGACCGGGGTTTCTTTGAGATTTGGACAGCGTCAAGGACACACCAAAGCAATAAAGAGCTTGCAGTCCTGGCTTTCCTCGTGGTAGCCCACCCTGTACTCTCCAGGGTGCACTTTGGTCTTGCTTTTCCCTCTTTCACTTGGCCCAAGCTCCCCCTGCAGAGCCAGTTTTTCCCTCACTCATCACTATTACTTTTTCAAATAAACTTTGCTACCGGTTTTCTCTTGTTTCCTCCAATTCTTCATTCCAAGTGAGAAGAAACTGCCAACCAGCTCTGAAAGGAGACACAAGCACCACAAAACTGGGTAACATTTAAGGCTTAGCCACTTGTAGGAGAAGCTACCCAATAACATGATGGCACTAAGGCATGAAAGAAAAAAGACCTGGCTTTTACCCATACCTCCACTTTTATTTTTTTTTCTTTCAGTACTGAGGATTTAACCCAGGGCCTTGGCACTGAGTCATTTCCTCAGCCCTTTTTTGTTTTTGTTTTCAGGATTGTTTTATTTGTTTTGTTTTGTGTTGTGTTGTGTTGTGTTGTGTTTGAGACATGGTCTTGCTATGTAATTCAGGCTGGCCTCGAACTAGCGGTGATCCTCCTGCCTCAGTCTCCTGAGTACTGGGATTACAGAAATGTGCCACCATGCCCCGCACCCACTGCCCTTTTTTAAATTTATGTTTGAGACAGGATCTTGCTAAGTTGCCCAGACTAGGCTCAAACTTGCAATCCTCCTGCCTCAGCCTCCACAGTGCTGGGATTATAGTCATACTCCATGAAGAGCAGCTTCTGTTCCTCTCCTTTTATTTCCTGCTTTCCCATCCTACAAAGTTACCATCCAACAATATTAAATCTCTCATAATTACCTTTTTTGCTTTTTTGGTACTGGGGATTGAACTCAACCTCACACCTACCAGGCAGATGCGTTCGCCACTGAGCTAAATCCCCAGCCCTAATTTTTGAGACAGGGTCTCACTATGCAATTCATGCTGGCCTTGAACTCACTTTGGAGCCCATGCTGGTCTCGAACTCACAAGGATCCTCCTGCCTCAACCTCCCGAGTGCTGAGATTAAAGACGTGCACCACCATGCCCAGATATAATTCCCTTTTGAGATGATTCCTGTCTGGGGGTCTTGGCTCAGGCTCTGTATGGATTGCCTGAAACTAAAGTTCTCTGGTCTGTTCTTTCAAAGCCACTTTTAGCCATTTACATATGCATAAAGGGAAATGACCTTTAATAAACCTATGAAAAGCTGGCTAACCTTGTCTCACATCAACACAACAGAAATATAGCATTTTTCATCAAATGGGAAAATTTTTAAAAGTCATAACATTTGAGGCCAGGTGCAGTAGCGCCTTTCTATAAGCCCGGCACTCAAGAGGCTGAGGCAGGAGGATCACTGTGAGTTCAAGGCCAGCCTGGGTTACATCATGAACTACACAGTGAGATCGACTCAAAAAACAAAACAAAAAAATTTGTTTTCATAACATTCAGAGCCATTAAAGATGGAGTGAACAGCTACGTGTGGTGGCACTACCACCACACGTGATTTAGCAGGAACAAACTAGATCTACCCACAGTGACCTGAGTTCATGCCCATGATGCCGTGTAAAATATATAGCATCAGGATGACCACAGAGAAAAATATAGAAGGGTTCCTCAAGATAGTGATTCTCTGGGGGAGGTGGAAATTTGACTTTCTCTCTCCCCCACCACTACTGAAATTGAACCAAGGACCTTCGCACTGAGCTACATCCCCCCTTTTATTTTTCAGTCTCTGAGACAGGATCTCAATAAGTTCCCCAGGCTGAGCTCAAATTTGCAAGATTCCCACTTTAGCCTCACAAAGTGCTGGGAGTGCAGGAATGTGCCACCATACCCTGGCTCCTAAAAGGGTCATTCCAGTGAGTATCAGTGAAAGGCATAGACTGATTTATTAGAGCTAGAAAGAAAAAACAGGGAAGGAACTTCCAGATTAGCACATTAACAAAAGAAGGGAACCAGCTTTTATGGGTTAGCTGAAGTGGGCCGGGGTCTGACCCATCATTATCTTTTTTCCAGTTTACCAAGATGGTTTTGGAGAGCTCCTTGTCACATAGTCCTGTCTCCATGAGGTGACTGTTTCTGCTTGGGGCAGTCTCAGTTTTGTGGAGGCTCTGCTGGAATCCAAGGTGACCCCCAGTTCAGGGCAACAACTGCCCACTTCTGGATGCTCATTGGTAGTTGAATGTCCCTGTAAATCTCTTATCATGGTGTCCTCAGTCTTGAAGGGGGTGAGATAGGTTGTGTAAATGTAGGGCTAATCAACCTGGTATTGCCAGCTTTGAGACAGACACTCCCTAAATGATTAGCACGCCCATGCGCAGACCTGGGCCAGGCTCTGACACCAAGGTTTAAAGGAATAAAGATACTATAGGGTCAGCCAGATGCAAGACACACATGCCTTAATCCCAGTATTCTGGAAGGCTAAACCATGAGGATTTGAAATTCCAGTCTAGCCTGGGTAATTTAGCAATTCAGGGAAACCCTGTCTCAAAATAAAAAATAAAAAGGGACTGAGGATGTAGCTCAGTGTGAAGGCCCTGGGGTTCAATCCCCAGTGCCATGAAAGAGAGAAAATGAAGCTCAGTCCTTGTTCTGCTTTTTGTCACCCAACAGACATCCACAAGCCCAAATGAAAAACCACTGCTGTTCAGTAAAAGCAGTTTTTGAATATGCGTGTGTGTGTGTGTGTGTGTGTGTGTGTGTGTTTCCAAAAAGCAGTAGCTGGCTGGGCATGGTGGTTGCATGCCTGTAATCCCAGCATTTGGGAGACTGAGGCAGGGTGATCACCACAAGTTTGAGGCCAGCCTGGGCTACATAGTGAGTTCAACGCTGGGCTGAACTACATAGAAAGCCCTGTTTCAGAAAAAAGAAAGAAAGAAAGAAAGAAAGAAAGAAAGAAAGAAAGAAAGAAAGAAAGAAAGAAAGAAAGAAAGGCAAAGTTTATTTGAAAAAGTAAAAGTGAAAAGTGAGGGAGAAACTGACTCTGCAGAGCAAACTTGGGCCAAGTAAAAGAAGAAAAAGCAAGATGAAAGTGTGCCCTGGACGAAGAAGGGCGGGCTACCATGAGGAAAGCCAAAAATCCGGCTTTTAACGAGTAAAAAGTTAAAGGCCCAGGAATTTATCTTCGGTTCCTATGGTGGTCTCTGCCTCGGAAGGATGGATGGATGGATGGATGGATGGATGGACGGATGGATGGATAGATGGATGGATAGATGGATGAATGGGTCCAATTACATTTGAATAACAAAGAAATTGACTCTCCCAAACAAAGAGTTTATTAGGTATAGCAGAGGATTGCAATTCAGGAACCCAGGATACATATTCTGTGGCAGACCACAAGTACATCCAAAGAGATTAGGGTAAACAGAAGCTTTTGGTTTGGTTTGGTTTTAGGGATGCTGGGGACTATTTCTAGTCCAATACTTTGTTTGTTTGTTTGTTTGTTTTTGTGTTTGTGTTTGTTTTTTGAGACAGGGTTTCACTATGCAGTTCAGGCTGTCCTTGATCTTGCTATGTATCCTAAGCATTGAACTTGAGGTAATCCTCCTGCTTCAGCCTCCCTCAGCTGCGATCACAAGTGTGCACAACCATGACTGGATCCCCATTTACATTCCTCCTTTTCTCCTCCTCCTCCTCCTTCGTATTTCCATGGTTTTGTTTTGCTTTGTTTTGTTTTTCGAGACAGGGTTTCGCTATATAGTTCAGACTGCACTTGAATTCGCTTATATAGACCAGGCAGGCCTTGAACTCACAGTGAACCTCCTGCCTCAGCCTTCTGATTGGAGGCTTGACAGGCGTGTGCTTCCTGTTAGTTTGAGGTCAAACCACCAAAGCAGAGCCAGTGAGGTGGTTCAAGCCTGCAGAGCAATTTTAGCAGCTTCTCTTGAAGCAACTAGGGGTAGCACACAGTTTTCTACCCATTAGCAGTAGTCAGACAAAGAGGACTCAACCTCTCAGGCCTCACCTCTCTCCTCTGCAAAGGCTTTCAGATAGAACTCCACGACTGTCTAGGGATTACAGGAAATGTGGAAGCCTCAGTAAACGTCAGGGACAGTTACTGTTAGCATTGTTGTAGGCAGCATGAGAGTTAAGCAAGAAAACACTTAAGTCTTGGCCCACTCTTGCCGGCTTTGTGATCGTGGCCAGTGACTCTCCCGGGGCTTAGAATAGAGCCTGGGGTGTCGGAAGGACTGTGTGGTGTCAGCCGTTTGACATTATTTCCAAATAATAGTGTTACATTAATTACTTCTGGAAATGCTGCACTTTGAGGATGGTGTCCAGGGATCCATACAAGATTTTCACTTTGCTCTTTCCTCCCCCACCACATAAACATATATGTGCACACACACACACACACATGATTCCAAGTTCTAGCCTCATGTAGCAACTCACGGCAACCTTGAAAATGTCATATTATAATATGGTATGGCTCATGGCCTACCAAATGCTTACAGCGTACCTGCTACTATGTATAAGTCCATATGTATTCCCTTTCTTTCTCTTTTTCTCTTTTCTTCTTTCTCTTTCTCTTTTCTCTCTTTCTTTTTTTTGGTACTGGTATTTAAACCTAGGGCCTTCACACTGAGCTACATCCTGCTTTTTCTTTTTTTATTTTGAGACAGAGTCTTGCTGCTTCACTAAATTGTCCAGGCTGGAGTCAAACTTGCAATCTTCCTGCCTCAGCCACATGAAGTGCTGAGATTATAAGCATGTACCACCACGCCTAGCTACTAGACTCCTTTTCTCTTTTTCTCTTTCCTTTCTTTTTCTTTTATTTTCTTTTCTTGTCTTTTCTTTTCTGTTTTCTTTTTGTAGTACTAGGATTGAACTCAAGGTCTTTACACTGAATTACATCCCCAACCCTTTGTATTCTGAGACAGGTCTTGCTAAATCAGTAAATTGCCCAGGAGGGGCTTGAATTTGTCATCCTCTTGCCTTAGTCTTCCAGAGTTGCTGAGTTTATAGGGGTGTGCCACCACACTTGGTTTAAATTTTTTTGTTGTTGTTTTATTTGGTTTTTCTGAGCCAGGGTCTTGCTATGTAGTTCAAGCTCGCCTTGAACTCAGTGATTTTCCAGCTTCAGCCTCTGGAATGCCGGGATTATAGGCATGCACCACCACACCCGACAGGAAGGTGACTTGCTCTCGCGCGCGCGTGCGCGCGCGCGTTCTCTCTCTCCCTCACTCCGTTTCTCTGTGTCTTTCCTTCTCTCCCTCCCTCTGTTTCTGTTTCTCTCCTTCACTCTGTCTCTGTTTCTCTCCTCTCTCTCTCTCTCTTTCTTTCTTTCTTTCTTTCTTTCTTTCTTTCTTTCTTTCTTTCTTTCTCTCTCTCCCTCTTTCCTTCTTTTTTTTCACAGTGTCTTGCCATGTAGTTCAGACTGGCCTTGAACTCAGTATGTAGCCCAGGCTGGCCTCAAACTCACAGCGATTCTCCTGCTTCAGCCTCCCAAGTGCTGGGATTACAAGCATGAGCCACCATGCCTGATATGTAAATATTTCTTTAATCAAAATATTTCCTTCATCTCTTTGGCCTCATTTTTTAACAGCCCCTAATTTAATGGCTATCCCCTCATGGGGCTACCCTTGCACCAACTCTCTAATCCTTTTTCATCCTCCAGCCAGAGAGTTAAAAAAAAAAAAAGTAATTTGAGCTAAAGGATTTCCCTGCTAAAATCCTGCAGTTTTAGCCAGGTATGGTGGCACACACCTATAATCCCAGCACTGGGGAGGCTGAGGCAGGAGGATCATTGCGAATTTGAGACCAGCCTTGGTTACATAGTGAGACCCTGTCACAAAACAACAACAATATGATAGCTTTGCCTGTGGATAAAATGCAGTTTTAATCTCTGGATGAGATAGATAAAGTCCAAATGGTTTCATGTCCTTTTCCTTTCTTTCATGTCCTTTTTCCCTCCCTTCTGTCCTCCCCACCTTTCCTCATGTGGGCTGAGAGCAAGTCCTCTCCTCTGGCTGCCGCAGCCCACAGTCTGTCCTGCAGACACAGCAACAGCGCAGCTCAGGGCCTGTGTCCATGACATCCCCTGCCTTTATCTGCAGGCTCCCCAGTCTCTTCAGATACAGCTTGAGAGCAGCACCTATTAACATCTGTGCAAGTGATTTCTGTGTACTAGTAATATACTAGCTTATTTTCACAATAATCTTGTTAAATAGGAAGAGAATTTATTAGGATCCTTACAGATTAGGAATCTGAGGGTCATGGGCGGGGACCAGCTTGTTCCAGGTCATGGAGGTGACAAACTCTTACC
Organism: Dasyprocta punctata; assembly: GCA_004363535.1. Taxonomy (NCBI): domain Eukaryota; kingdom Metazoa; phylum Chordata; class Mammalia; order Rodentia; family Dasyproctidae; genus Dasyprocta; species Dasyprocta punctata. The sequence continues at coordinate 20,481 of RJWM01020540.1, read as the reverse complement.
AGACGGGAAGCTTCACAAGAGCAAGGACTGCGTGGGTTTTATTCACTTTTGCCTAAGAGTCAGTTGTTTAAATAATGAATAGTTGATGAACATTTAAGATGTGCCAGACCAGGCATTATTGTAGGTTCTTATTCTTTTTATTTGTTTTATTTCTTTTTCTTTTCTATCTTTTTTTTCTTTTCTTTTTTTTTCTTTTTTTTTTTTTTTTTTTTTGTACCAGAAATTGAACTCACAACCTTGTGCCTGCCAGGCAGGTATTTAGGCCCCTGAGCTAAATCCTCAGCCCTATTTTTTGAGACAGGGTCTCACTATGCAGTTCAGGCTGGTCTTGAATTCACCTTGTAGCCCAGGCTGGTCTTGAATTCACAATGATCCTCATGCCTCAGCCTCCTGAGTGCTGGGATTAAAGGCATGTGCCACTATTACTGGCATGAAGATGGTCTCATTTATTTATTTGTTTATTTAGGGGGTAGGAATTGAACTCAGGACCCTGGGCTTGCCAGGCAGTTTCTGTACCGCTGAGCTATATCACCAGCCCTGTTTATTTATTTTTGAAACAAGGTCTCACTATGTAGTTCAGATCAGCCTTGAACTCACTATGTAGCCCAGGTTGGAGATCCTCCTGCCTCAGCCTCCTGAGTGCTGGAATTATAGGCATGTGCCACCACACCCAGTTCTCGAAGGTGGTTTTATACAGTATTTTTCATGTACCTGCCTCCCCTCCAACTCCTGCCCAATACTGGGGATTTAACTCAGGTGTGCTTTACTGACCACCTCTAGTCCTTTTTATTTTTTATTTTTGAGACAAGGTCTCACTAAGTTGCTGAGTTTCCAAGGCAGGGTTTGAACTTGTGATCTTCCTGTTTCAGCCTCTCAGAATGCTGGGTGCACCTGTCTTTTGACTGTGACTAGTCACAGAAAGTTGGGTGTGGAATTTTCTACTTGTGAGTGCTCAGAAAATTTCAGGTTTTGGAGCATTTTGAATTTTTGGATTACTGATATTCAACCTTTATATGAACAAATAATTTTAGGTAGTAGCAAAAGCCTCATAAGCAAGAAGGTTGAATGGCATGATAGTGCCAGTAAGTTACTTTACACCAGTGCTGGCTGCTCTGTGAAGACTGCCACAAGAAATCTGAGTATAGAAGGAGTGTTCCAGACATGTTTTTTTCATTAAAAACTGATTCGTACATCACTGCAGTACATCATGATTCTATTCATCACGTGGAGTTGGTACATGTATGGAAAACATCTTAATTCTTTTTATTTCCTCTTCCCCTGTCCTCTCAGAAATATTTTTTGATTTAATGCATTTAGTAGAATGTAAGTACCATGAAGGAGGGAGGAAACCTCCTCTATCTTGTTCTCCATGTTATCTCCAGCATCGACGTAGACAAAGCTCTGATGAACCATTTAGCAGAGTGAATGAATGTGTAAACACATCATTACTTCATTTGCTTACTTAAATCAGTGGTTTTCAACAGGGGTATGTATGTGCCTTTCAGTGATTTCTGGTTTTGGTTATCACAAGGATGGGGAGGGTGGTTCCTGGCATTTATGGAGAAAAAGATATGAAACATTGTTCCATAAGGCAACATGACTTTTAGGTGACCTGTCACACCTTCATGTAGAAGAGAAATCATTTTATAATCACCCAAGCCTAGACATTAACTCCTTCTCACATATAGAAACAGAAAGTATCACCACCACCACCACCACCACCACCACCATCACAGACACCTTTCTGGGGATCAAACCCAGGGCCTAGAGCACACCAAGCAAGTGCTATACCACTGAGCTACATCCTCAGTCATAGAAAGCAATTTTTTTTTTTGAGACAGGGTCTTGCTGTGCAGTTCAAGTTGGCCTTGGACTCACTATGTGGCCCAGGCTGGCCTCCAACGCAAAGATCCTCCTGCCTCGGTCTCCAAGTGCCAGCTGGCATGTGCCACCATGCCCAGCAGAAAGTAATTTCCGACTTTTAAGTACAAACTAAATTTCCAAGAATGCCACTAACATGCAAATAGAGGGGATAATTTTATCTTGTCTTATTGATGTTTTATTAAAATTTGCCCATCTTTTCAGAAAATCACACCACCCGGGAATACTTCTGCATTTCCTATGCCCTCCACGAATACACTCAAGGTCATGGTATTCTGAACACTTCAGTAGTCTCGTGTATTCGGGGCTCAATCATCCACATACTGAACCGCCTATTATTTCGTTGTAATCTGTTGTATGCCCCCTTATTTTACAATTACGCATTCCCTTGCAGTTTTACACATTATGCGGGTTAAGACACCTATGGGTCCCTTCCTATTCCCGGAGGACTGGGGTGCGGGTGGGCGTGGGGGCGTTTCCATCTATTTGTTACGGAAAGAAGCCCTGGGGTCGGCCACAATCACCAGCGGGCGGTCCTCCGCACGCCAGGGGTCGCTGTGGCTCCACGCGGCCGCTCCGGGTCGCTCTCGCGTGGCCGCCCCGCCTCGGGCCCCCGGGCCGAGTGGGCGGGCACGACTGCGCCCAGGTCGCGAGGCGCCCTTCGACCAGCAGCGCCCGGGGCGGGCGGGTATAAATGGAGCGGTGGCTGCCCGAGCCGCCTCTCTCCGCCCCGGGTCGCCGCTGCCTTCGCCGCTTTCGGGCTCAGCAGCCCGAAGCAAAAAAAAGAAAAAGATAAAAAAAACCTGAAAACGCTTCAAAACCTAAAAAAAAAAAGAAAGAAAGAAAAGAAAAAGCGAGTCCTCCTCAGAGAGCCGGCGGGGAAGTCACTTGCGCACGCTTCCGGCCTGCCCGTGCCCGGCGTCCGTCCGCGTCCGTCCGCCCGCCCGCCGGCCCGGTGGTGAGCCGCGCGCCCGCCCGCCCCGGCCCTCCGCGCCCGCGCCTCCGTCCCGCCGCGCCGCGCCGCGCCGCGTGGCACCGGCCCGCGCCCCCGCCGCCGGCCCGGCGCACCACGTGTCCGCGCTGCCCTTCGCCGCCGCGCCGCCGCCCGGGGCTCGCCGCGTCGGCACCCGCAAAGATTCGGTTTCCCCTTCCCTGGCTGCTGTAATCTTAAACCGCTGGGAGCCCGGGGCCTATATTTATCGAGAAACGCGTGTCCCCAAGGCCAACGTGGGCAGCATCTGGCTGCCTCTGGAAGAATTTTTTTTTTTTTGCCCCACTTCGGCAGGGGATTTCCCCACTTGATTTTTTTTTTTTCTTTGGAATTTGGAGCTTTGAGCCAGGACAGCTGGAAATAACAAACTCCCGGGGAGGGCCATATTGTTTTTGAGAGCCTTTGTCTGGGGTTCTGCGTCCCGTGTGAGCCGACCCCGAGCTCCCCGTGCAGCCTCGGAGCCTCCCGACTGTATCTTCCCCCGCGTCGCCCTGTGCCACCTGTGAGCCGCGGCGCGGGCCACGGCTCCGAGACGAGCCCCTTTTGTCCTGCGTTGGGCCCTGTGAGAAGTCCTCCTGGCGGGGCTCGGGGTGGTGGGGGGCGGGGAGATGAACGCTGCAGCCAGCAGCTACCCCATGGCCTCCCTCTACGTGGGCGATCTGCACTCGGACGTCACCGAGGCCATGCTCTATGAAAAGTTCAGTCCAGCGGGGCCTGTGCTGTCCATCCGGGTCTGCCGAGATATGATCACCCGCCGCTCCCTGGGTTATGCCTACGTCAACTTCCAGCAGCCAGCTGACGGTGAGTAGCAGCACTGCCCACACACACACATTCGCCGGGTCCCGGGGACCTCAGAAGTCATCTTGGCAGGACATTAGTGGCATACAGGGGACATCACTACAGCACGTTGGCACAGAATCCGCAGTGGCGAGCAGGATGCAGAGATTGAGGACATAGGGCCTAATATGTTGTCATGAGCTGAGTCTCAATCTTGCTTCCACCACTTGCTAACCGCATGACCTTGGGCCACTGAGTGGTTGGGGGGAGGGGTTGGAAGCCAAGGAGGCTGTAAATCGGGATGAGTGAAGTTAACTTTGTTGTTCCAGTGTGGCTGAACCTACCTCAGTGAGGTTGGGCTGTTACAACACCCTGGCCTTGTCAGTGGGCACAGGCTGCCGCCCCTCTGAGGCAGGTGGATTGAAACAGTGCCATGTTTAGATTGCCGCCCTGCCTCACGTTTAGCCTGGACTGAGTCTTGATTTTGTATTGATAATAAACGGCTCCTCTAAGGCAGGTAGGAAGCCAGGGTAGCAATTCTGTGCCTTAAACGCAGGAGGGGCACAAGAGCTGCATGTGCTAGGCCAGCTCCTTCCCGTACGTTGGCCACTGGTGTGGAGTTCTTTGGTCTGGGTGAAGCTGTAGTCCGGAGAAGTACCTTAAAAATCGAGTGGGCTGACAGAGTTATTGCCTTACCTGTGAACCATGCTTAATGCCTGTCAGAACTCTCTGACTTCATCTTATCTGAAGAAGATAGGGTCCCTGCTACAGGAAAGGAACTTTGGGACTCCCATTGCAGATGGTGGCCTTCCCTTGTGGGCAGTGGAGAGGTATGCTGTAGGCGTGGCACAAGTGAGCCCGGAGAGAGGAAACTTAATTAGGGACTGCATGTGACTTCAGATTAAAAGGGGAACAACTGCAGAGACCATCACTGGGAGAAACAAGTCATTCTGTGGCCAAGGATCTCCAGGTTCCTATTTTTGTCCCCACTTTACTTTTTTCACTATCAGTGAGGCAGTGTTACTTGCCCAAGTTGTAGCTATAACCAGATTTGGGCTAATTGAGAGAGACTAGGCTAGTCAAATGTGCTACTAGGTGAGTTCTGTCTCTGGCTACTGGAACACAAAGGAGGTAGCCAAGTGTGGCCTTTTTAGTGGAGAGTATTGGGTGTATTAGCTATTGCCTGCCTTGACTCTGAACAAAAGTCGTGTCACTTGGATATACAGTAAAAGCCATTGGTCCGTGGGTTTGCCAACACATACCTCTGCAGGACTTCTGCCTGCTATAAATAAGTGTAGCCAGATTTGTCAGACTAAGCTGACTTGCCCTGTGTAGAACTATTTGGTAATAGACCAGGAGCTGTGCTGAAATGGGCTCCTTTGCTGCTAAACGAGTCCAAGTTTGTTTCAGGCTGAATATCTCAGCTATGTACTTGGATGTTTCCTGACTTGAATTTGTCTTCCTTATCCTGCTACCACTGCCCCATACAAGCTACCCCACCTTCTGTCAAAGATGGGGAAGCTTGATCAAAATGAGTGAAAAGAAATTCTCTTGGCTTATTGGGCAGTTGGACTTGTGGAGGTGGTTAGTTTTGTCCCCATTTAAGTGAGTTGCCTTGAAGTCAGGAGTGGGCTCCCCAACTCTGCCTGCTTTAGTCCCCTCACGGGGATGTTGTGGGTAGGGTCAGCCATTGTGATGAGTTAACGTAAGGAGGAGAGTTGCCACCAGTGAAAAGTATTCCTGGACATCAGGTGATACGTTTTAGCTTCTGGTCTTCTTTCAGTGTGGTCTCTGGTGTACGCATATACTTGGTTGTAAAACTTATTGCCCCAATACACTAGATGGAGAGCCACCAGGGCAGTTGAATTCCTAGAATTCCATAAACTCCGATTAAGCTTCGAAGGGCCAGAGTACTGCTAGGCCAGGGCCTGCCTGCACTGTCCACCTCGAAAGGTGTGGCAATTTTTTTTTTCCAGTATTAGAAATTGAACCACAGCTCAGCAACATTTCATCCCTTTCTGTCCTGAAAATGCAACAGATGATGCTCCATGTGTGTGACCAGTAGTATCTGTAGATGATGGATGCTTTTTTAAAAAAATATTAAGTCACTTTTTCTCAGAAATTCAAAGTATGTTGTATAAGAAACTGCTGAATGCAGGGATATAGCATCAGAAAATCTGATACTAGTTTTTTAAATCACTAGCTAACTACACAGCGTAGCCACCCTTAACGTAACTATTCCATTTTATTAAAAATTGAGATTCAGCTGTGCCACCAGTCACCCTGAGCCATGCTTTGCATAGTCTCTATAGTGTAATCAAAGGTGAGGTAGTATCATCCTGTCTTTATGCCATGAAGGTCTCCCACCACTTGCCCATGCTGGGGATTGAGCTCGGGGCTTTCACACTGAGCCACCAGTCACCCTGAGCCATGCTTTGCATAGTCTCTATAGTGTAATCAAAGGTGAGGTAGTATCATCCTGTCTTTATGCCATGAAGGTCTCCCACCACTTGCCCATGCTGGGGATTGAGCTCGGGGCTTTCACACTGAGCTACGCCCTAGCACTGTTCTTTTTTTATTCTGAGACAAGGACTTGCTAAGTTGCTCAGAATGGGCTTGAACTTGTGATCCTCATGCCTCAGCCTCCCAAAATGCTGGGTTAATAGATGTACTGCCACACTTGGGGAAGGCCCATTTTAGTAGAATTACCTTTTATCAGTGATTACCTGGAAACGTGGAGTAGTCTGTTCTCCCAGATAATGGCAGTCACAAATATGCTATTATGAGTTGATGTTTCTTACAGCTGAGCGGGCCTTGGACACCATGAACTTTGATGTGATTAAAGGAAAGCCAATCCGTATCATGTGGTCTCAGAGGGATCCCTCTTTGAGAAAATCTGGTGTGGGAAACGTCTTCATCAAGAACCTGGACAAATCTATAGATAACAAGGCACTTTATGATACCTTCTCTGCTTTTGGAAACATTTTGTCCTGCAAGGTAAACACTGATTAAATGAATTCGGCAGATTTCTTTTTTAATCTTTATTTTTATTTAGTGTATGTTTGGAATTCACACAGTTTACAGTCATTTTGGGGAGTGACTGCATGCATGTACATATTACAGCTTGATGGTTTTTTTTTGTTTGTTTTGTTTTTCCTAATCCGCTCTACTTCTGTGCTACTATTGTGGTTTTCATACTTGTTGATACCATTCACCTCAGCTCACATTAATGGCGTATAATGTTCAGACTGAATAGAGTTGCTAGGATCGTGTACAGGCATATCTTTAGTCCTCTCTTTTCCCTTTCCCCTCCTCCTCACCCCTTGTACTTGTTCCTTTGGACCACTTCCCTATTGGATGAGAAGCAGAATAATTATTGACTCTAGTTTGTTTGTTTGTTTGTTTGTTTTGAGACAGGATCTCACCATGCATTCTAGGCTGGCCTAGAACTCATGGCAATCCTCCTGCCTCAGCCAACTGAGTGCTGGGATTATAGGCATGTGCCACCATACCTGGCAGTTATTGAATCCTGAGATAAGATAAATACCAAGTGGGGAACTTACCTCATTGGGGATAGCAGGTTATGGTAATTTTCAAAATGCTGGAAGTGGAATCTTAAAAGTTCCTGTAGGTAATGTCAGAGCCACAACCCATCATAGCTAGCAGGTGCTTTTGTGGTTATTCTATCCGTGGCCTGAAACAACCTGGCTTTTTGACTTTGGAAGACTCAAAAGGTTATTTGGGGAGCCAGGTGTGGTAGTGCATACCTATAATCTCAGCACCTGGGAGGCTGAAGCAGTGAATCACTGAGTACAAGGCCAACCTGAATTACATAGCAAGACCCTGACTTAAAAAAATTTAAAAAGCTGGGAATGGTGGTGAATACTTGTAATCCTAGCACTCAGGAGGCTAAGGCAGGAGGATTACCACAAGTTTGAGGCCAGCCTGGGCTTACATAGCAAGACCCAGTTTCAAAAAAAGAGGCAGGGGGGCCTTTTGCTTTGGATAAGTGAGAACACCAGAGAAGTATGTATGATCTTCAGGAAGCTCTACTTAAATTCAGCTGGGTCTGGTAGGTAGCATACACCTGGAATCCAAGATGTTAGGGAGATTTTGGCAGGAGGATCATAAGTTTGAGGCCAGCCTGGATAATTTAGTGAGATCCTACCTCAAATCTATTTTTTTCCCCCCAAAATAAAATTTTATAAAAGGCTGGGGATGTATTTCAGAGTTAGACTGCTTATTTAGCCAGCAAGTGAGGCCCTGCGTTCAATCCCTGGTACTGAAGTAACAAATATAGATTTAGCCTTTTTCTTTTCCAAACAGCTGTTTATGTGAAGCACTTTGTAAAATATAAGATGGTGAGTACTTACATGTCTCATACTACATGGGACTGAAATTATTTTGTGGACTCAGAAAACAGTCTATCTCTGTGACACTGGTTTATACCCATGTCCCCTAAATGTTAATAAAAGGAAGCAAGAGGACATCTAGAATAGAAGGAGCCCAGCAGTGCCAGCTGTATGTGAGTTGGGCACTTACTGGGTGCCTGGTACTGTGCTCAGTGCTAAGATGCATCATTGCCTGTGCAGCTGGCCACATCTGACCATAGGTGTATCTTGAGTTGGCCAGTGGTGCTAAGGTCATCTGCCTTTTCTTTGACAGGTGGTGTGTGATGAGAATGGCTCTAAGGGTTATGCCTTTGTCCACTTCGAGACCCAAGAGGCTGCCGACAAGGCCATCGAGAAGATGAATGGCATGCTCCTCAATGACCGCAAAGTGTGAGTGTCCCAGTCCGGAGCATCAACCATCGCATGAGCCAGCCATGGCCCCACCTCGGTATTAACTGGCACACACAAGGCGGCTACTGGTTCTCTCGGCCCAAGTGTGGCCTGCTCCTACCTCTCCACTCCAGGGCTGGTGAGTCTCCCTGCCCGAGCTGTGGCAGCCCTTTTGACTCGCCAAGGTGGGCTCCCTGCCCATGCCATGGCCTGCCTGCTGCCTCTCCCTTAAAGGCATCTGTCCATGAGTTTGTGAGCACCAGCAGCTGGGGCTGCTGAAGGCAGCTCTAAGCCCACTCTGAGCAGGGGTCTTGGCCAGCGACAGAGTGGAGAGGGCCCTGGGCTGACCAGGCACTGTGTATTACCTCTGTGACCTTGACTGCTTTGACTCAGGTCTGTCCATAGATCTCACTGGTTGTGGATGCCTGGTTGTCCCTCCTAGTCTCCATTCTTTAACCTGTGACTCAGTGACCAGTGTAAGACTGGCTCCACAATAGTACTTGGTTACAGTGAAAACCCCATCCCTTTGCAGGGACAGTTTTATAACAGATCTCGTTGCTTTGGTGCAGTTGTTACTGTGCAATGGAGAGGGTTATGAGGGGGTAAAGTACTGCATATGTGTGTTGGCTACTTCAAGTAAAAGTCATTGTCTGTCCTTCATAGTATTGAGGAGGTCAGATGCGTTGTGCTTATGACATCTGTGTGCCCAGTGGTGAATTACTACAGGTAATCACAAAGAAGAAATAGATAAATGTTCACTGTATAGGCATTTTCCCATCTGATATACTAAGGTGGATACAGTAAAATAGCAAAGTTTATCTCTCCACTTGCAACAACCTCACACCTAGGACTGACTAACCACTGTTAACAGTTTGGTTTGTATCCTTCCAGACCTTTTCTGTACATTTACATAGATGCACAGAAATGAACGTTTTTAAAAAAAAAAAAAACAAAAAACATGGTCTTCAGGTTTCTTGAAGGCAGTGTGATGTGGTAGGAGTAGCCCTGGTCTGAGCCAGGGGCCCTGTCTGGTTCTTGCAGGATAGTCCTGCCTCTTCCTGTTTCTGCTGGGTACTTGGGGTGTCTCTGAGCCTCCTTGGTGGGTGGGGACCTAGTGTATTTTAACCTGTCCTGTCAGCCTTTCATCTACCTTCCTTGTGGCCCCTGGAAATCATGTTTTATTCTCCCTAGGTGATAACTTTTTTCATGGTTTCTTTTTAGGTTTGTAGGCAGATTCAAGTCTCGCAAAGAGCGGGAGGCTGAGCTTGGAGCCAAAGCCAAAGAATTCACCAATGTTTATATCAAGAACTTTGGAGAAGAGGTGGATGATGAGAGTCTGAAGGAGCTATTTAGCCAGTTTGGTAAGTTGACATCCTGAGTTCCATGTCCCCATTTATAGTCTGGCAGCCCTGGAATACCACCTGTTACCTAAAGAGAGACATGCATTCAGACCCAGAAATAAAATGCCTTATGTGACGAAGGTCACAAGGTGTAGAGATAGGCTTCAGGCCTTGGCTTGGTTTCATCCTACCTCCTTTCACCCCTAAGGCCATCTCAGCTGCTTGGGGAGAATTAGAATACCAGGCATTGCGCCTCTTTTTCTGTCTAATACCTATCTGAGTTCTGCCAGAGATGTGCTTCAGGTGGGTTTCTAGAGAGAATCCCACTCCATGAGCTGTGGTGGAGATGGTGTCACTAATAAATAGTTCTGTTCTTTGGTCATAGGTAAGACCCTCAGTGTCAAGGTGATGAGAGATCCCAGTGGGAAATCCAAAGGCTTTGGCTTTGTGAGCTATGAAAAGCATGAGGATGCCAATAAGGTGAGAGTGCCGCCCTTGTGGGTCGGGAAGTGCCTGCAGGAGGCCCCAGTGTGTGGCCAGAGCCTGGCTTAGTGCAGAGTAGAGCAGAGCCAGAGCTTCGTGGTCTGAGTGGTAGTAGGTGCACATTCTCTGGAGAACTGTCTTCCTCCAGGGGGGTTATGTCGATTACTGTGTTGGTTTAACTTGTTTTTGTTTTTGTTTTTGTTTTTTGAGTCAAGGTCTAGCTCTGTAGTTCAGGCTGGACTCAAACTCAATAGCAATTCCCGTCTCAGCTCCCAAGGGCTGGGATTATAGGCATGTGCCAACATACCCAGCTATTTAGCTGTTTTAAAGCACTTGCCTTACCTGTCGCCTCACCTGTCAGCTGTTGAATGACTGACAGATGTTTGTTCCCATTTATAGGCAAGAGAACTAAAGTCCTGATAGTAGTACAGCTGCTGCTTTTCAGCAAAGTAGTGTGCTAGGCTCTCAGCATGTATCACTTAAATATTCACAGAAGAACCTGAGCTATTTAGTGACGGCCACATTCAAATTAGGGTAATGTTTATTTTTTTGTGTTGATTTTGGTTGAACTCAAGGTTTCCTGCTTCAGTCTCCTAACTAAGTGCTAGGATTACAAGTATGTACCACTCACTAGGTTTAGCAGACTAAAAGATGGGATAAAATTTTTACCAGGGATTGAACTCACAACATTGTGCCTGCCAGGCAGGTGCTTAAGCCACTGAGCCAAACTCCCAGCTCTAGTTTTTTGAGACAGTCGCACTATGTAGTTCAGGCTGGCGTTGCACTCATTTTGTAGCCCAAGGGGACCTCGAACTCACAACAAATGCTCCGCCTACCTCAGCCCTCCGAGTGCTGGGATAAAATTAGTATTAAAAGATTTTCTCAGAACACTTAGTTGAACTTACAGAGCTCCCAGTAGGACTAGTGTCTTTGCAACTCAGTTTTTTTAAAGACATATATTTCCTGTCTAGGCCGTGGAAGAGATGAATGGAAAAGAAATCAGTGGGAAAGTCATATTTGTAGGCCGTGCACAGAAGAAAGTAGAACGGCAGGCTGAATTAAAACGGAAATTTGAGCAGCTGAAACAGGAGAGAATTAGTCGATACCAGGTAAGATGGGGTGGGCCAGCCTGTCATGGGGTATTTCCTGTGAAATACTTGCAAAGCACCCTTTTAGCAGGCTTAAAAGGATCTGTACCAACCAGATAAGGCAACAATTACTGAACAGGGACAAAAGACTATTCATTTAGAAACTATTCTGGAACCCTCAGCCAGTTGCTCCTTGCTGTGTAGGTTCCCTTTTACTTGAGTGGTACCTCTAAACATGTAGTAATAAAAATAAAAAATTACAAAAAATGGTGCCTGTTGGTTAGGAGTAGTGCAGGAATACTGCGTGGGTAAGCGGTCAGCCAGAGAGCCCTGGGGAGAAGGATAGCATGTACTTGCATTGATGGTCTTATCAGAGTCTCGGGTAATTTCTCAACTTTGAGACTGCATCAGAATTGTCAGGAGAACTTGTTTTTTCTTTTGTTTTTTGAGATGAGTCTAACTATATAGTTCAGGCAGGCCTTGAACTTGGGGCAGTCCTCCTGCCTTAGCCTCCAAGGTGCTGGAATTACTGACATGCACCACCATGCCAGGCCAAACCCAGCTTTCATGTGTATGTGTGTATGTTCAACCTGACAGAACTTGGATTGCTCGGCTCTAAACCCAGAGTTCCTGATTAATTGGGTTTGGGGTCTAGCCCAGAAATCCACCCACCCCCGCAATATTGGGGCTCAAACCCAGGGGCCTCCTGTCTGCTAGACAAGCCCTCTACTACTGAGCTATGTTTGTAGTCCATTTTTATTTTTAGGCAGCTTCTCATTAAGTTGTCCAGGCTGGCCTCAAACCTGAAGTCTTCTTACATCAGCCTCCTAAGTAGCTGGGGCTACAGGCTGGTGCCACTGCATTTGCAAGAATTTTCAGTGGTGGGGAGGTGATACAGGGTCTCACTGTGTAACTCAGGCTGGCCTTGAACTCGCCATGTAGTCCAGGCTGGCTTCGAACTTATGGCAATCCTTCTGCCTCAGCTGCCCAAGTGCTTGGATTACAGATAGACTCACCACACCTGGCAAGAATATTCATTTCTAACAAGCTCCCAAACAGCTAGCTAGTGCTGCTGGTCTGGGGACCACAGTTTGGTGACAACTGTTACAGAGAAATTAGATTTAGAAAGAAGTTAATAGTGATCTTTCTCTTTCAGGGAGTAAATCTCTACATTAAGAACTTGGATGACACCATTGATGATGAGAAATTAAGAAAAGAATTTTCTCCTTTTGGATCAATCACCAGTGCTAAGGTACTTCCTATGGAACTTTGTAGTTGAAAACAGTTGCAGGTTTCTTGGTCTAAATTAAGTGATACTTTTGAGCATAGCTACATTATTCTAGCATATTCTTCCTTGCCCTCTGAGTAGTGTTCTCAAGGGTGTTTCATGAGGTCAGCGTTACTCTCGTCAACCCTGCAGTGTGTGTGGCAAGGAGTCTGAACCAGTCCTTCCCTGCTGCCTTCCCCAGCACCCAATCTTTCCCATTCCTGCTGCTTTGTGCTGGCCTGGGGACAGTGGGTGCTACAACATGAGCAGAGAATATCCAGACGGGTTGCTTTCCATTTGTCTTGGGGCCTGTCTCTACAACTCTGCCACATTTCTCCTTGAGAATGAAACTTTTGAAGATTTTGGAACTGGGGTTTAGCAGCTGTTTTCATGGTCTCACTAAGAAAAATGGGAGTGGAAGCTGAGTGTGTTGGTGCACACCTGTCACCCCAGCACTTGAGTGGCTGGTTTGGGATCACCGTGCGTTCAAGACCACCCTAGGTTACATAGTTCAGGGCCAGTCCGAACTACATAACAAGACCCTGTCTCCAAAAAAAGTGCAAAGTCTGTTTTTCCATGGTTTGGCTTCCTTGATGTTTTTGGATCATATCAAGTCAGCACATTTTAAAGACAAAGAATGAATCCTCGAGCCAAAAAAGAATGTTGATCACGTGGGGGTGGTGTGCTGTGTGGTCATGGCGCTTAGTTAGGAGTGTGGTGGGGACTGGTGACATCTGGCGAAGTTTCACATCCCGGCCTGCCTGGCAGAGGTGCAGTAGAGGCCACAGGGTCCTTTGGGTAATGAAAGGAGGTTAGGTGGCCCTGCCCTGGCCTTTTGCATATGTTGCTCCCAACACTAGAACACTGTGCAAAGAAACTTCATCAGTTGTTGTAGAGAGCTGACTAAGGCCAGCTCGCCAGGGTTGGCCCTCTCCTCTCTCAGCATCACTCCTTTCACTGGTCTCTTTGATGCAAGGGATGATACTTCTGTCTGCCTGCACACCTGACAAGTTGGCATTGGCGAGGAGAGGGAGAGGCTGAAAGGACCCTAATTTGAAATTTCAGACAGTGTTATTTTGTTTTGTTTTTATTAGTATCTACTTGCCATACATAATGATCACATTCAGCATTGGAAATTTATAACTGTTCATAATATATCTTAATTCTTCCCATTCCCCTCCTTCCCTTCAACTCCTTTCTCCCCATTGACAAAAGCTTTGTTTACATTTTTTCCCTTCCATTTTGTTTTTATAATCCTTTTCCCTTCCCTCCCTTGTTCCCCTTTCCATGTGATCACATTGTTCCTACTTCCCAGTATCTGTCCTCTGTTTTATTCCTTACCTACCTTTTGAGTTTCTCACATAAGGGAAACAGTGCAGTATTTAAACTTGCGCAGGCACTGTTTTTGAAATTATGTTAGGGCATTGTTTTTACACACCTTACTGGCCTGCCTCACTGGTAGGAAATTGTTGGGTTGGTTCACATGTTGATAGTCCTCCACTTGAGAGTGCAGGCCACTAAGACACAAATAAATGATGTGAAGCACAAATAGATGTATGTCTGGGAAAGTGACTGCCTGAACCAGTAGCTCTGTGGCTAATTCATAGCATTTTTGTCTTGGAGTAGATCATGGAAACTGAGGCTCAAAGCAGGTAAGAGTTGAATTAGATTCTGGGTTCCTCGTGTCAGCTAACTGTATCTGTTATTCCTACAAAGTTAATGGTGGCAATCATTGATGACCTTGTTGAAATTTTGTCCACGAAGGCTTTGGACTGGTTTAGCTCTACAAATAAATTGCTCCATACTGCTGTCAAGGGGTATCTGGGTTGCTAGGTATCAGGAAATATCTTTGGGTTCTGGTTTTACCATTAGCCACATCATAGTGTTTAGGGAACTTTAGCATCACCTAGGAATTTAAGGAAAGTTTCTAGGTACCTTAAAGGTACACCTTTATCGGTCTGGGGTACATTCTGAATCACAGTGTATCCTGGACCTAAAGTTTTGGTAACACTGGAGCAGAGTTCAGATTTTTGGCTGTCGTGAGTAGCTCCCCCTCCCCATATACATCTTTTCTTAGGTAGTTGGTCTCATTTTGTAGGTAATGCTGGAGGATGGAAGAAGCAAAGGATTTGGTTTCGTCTGTTTCTCATCTCCTGAGGAGGCAACCAAAGCAGTCACTGAAATGAATGGACGCATTGTGGGTTCCAAGCCACTCTATGTTGCCCTAGCCCAAAGGAAGGAGGAGAGAAAGGCTCACCTAACCAACCAGTACATGCAGCGGGTGGCTGGAATGAGAGCGCTGCCAGCCAATGCCATCTTAAACCAGTTCCAGCCTGCAGCTGGTGGCTACTTTGTGCCAGCAGTTCCACAGGTGGGTATGCCACATGATCATGGCCCTCTGGGACATGCCTGTGTTCTGCAGTGGTTGGGAAGGGGTTTTATTAAATTAAGTTTCTTGGTACATTTTAGGTATACATAATGATCGTGTTCGTCATAGGGAATTTGTGCCTGTACATGATATATCTTGCTTTTTTTTCCATTCCACTACTTCCTTCAATCCCAGGGGAGAGATTTTTATGGATGTTGGCATTCTAGAATGTTAAAGACACTATAAGTAAAAGTGAAGAGCCAATTGTGGTTATGAGGCTATAATTCCAGCACTTTTTAAAAAATTTTGCCTCCCTCTTCCTGCCATCCTCACCTTTCCCAACACTTGAGAGGGGAGGCATGAAGATCACAAGTCAAGCCCAGCCTGGGCAACTTAGACCCTATCTCAAAATGGGCAGGGGGAGATTGGGGAGTGTAGCGCACCCAGTGTGAAGACCTTGGGTTCAATCCCCAGTACTCACCCAAAAAGAAAATGAAGGACTTAACGACAATCATACATGCATAGTGGAAGAGATAAGAGTAGACTGTCCTGATTAACCTTAACCACTGCTTCAGCTTTTGAGTTAGAGAACCTTTATTCCAAATAGCCTAGGCCAGTGGTGTTGAACCTATGATGTGTGTATTGTTTTTCTTTTAAGACAAAAGATGTTGCTGCATGAGTTGTTCTTCTAAATGAAAACCTCAATATTGAGGTTTAACTGCAGTGTTGGTACTTTGCGATAAATAATTGGGTTTTGGGTTACAGTTTGGACATTTGTCTCTAAAAGGTTCACCATCACTGGCCTAGGGCCTAGTAGTGAGGTAAGAGTCTAGTGTGGGCTCAGGTCTGTAAAATAAAAGGACTTAGGTGCTCTTTCCTTACAGGCTCAGGGAAGACCGCCGTATTACACACCTAACCAACTGGCACAGATGAGGCCTAATCCACGCTGGCAGCAAGGTGGGAGACCTCAAGGTAAGTGGTGGGGAATAGTGCTTGCCCAGGATGTACCTGGCCTGGTCTACCTGCTTTTTCCTGCATGCATCTTGTGAGGCATAGCCTAGCTCCTTCTGTTCATATTGCTTGTCGGTAATGGGCAATTTTTGTCTTACCACCAGGCTTCCAAGGAATGCCGAGTGCTATACGCCAATCTGGGCCTCGTCCAACTCTTCGCCATCTGGCTCCAACTGGTAATGCTCCGGCCTCTCGTGGCCTCCCTACTACCACTCAGAGAGTCGGTGAGCAAACTGGCCTGTAGGAGTGTGGCCTGGGGAGGAGGGAGTCAGGATGACTAGCTCTGCCCTCACTTGGTCAGTTTGTTCGGCTCAGATATGGAGCCCTGGTTCTGTTACTTTTAGCTCTGTTTGAGTAGGTAGGTACTTCATTCAGGAGCAGAGAGCCAATGTGAGTTGTAGGTGTGTTCGTTACTTTCACCATTCTTTGCTTATCAGTGACTCGTGTGAAAAACATTAATCATGTTAGTTTGCTAACTGGATGACGACAACATATTTTTGGTGGGGTGGGAGATACAAGGAAACTTTTTTACAGTGTCCGGTTCTCCAAGATGTGGAAAAGTTGTGTTAGCCTTTGGTTTATCCTGGAAAGTAACAGTAGTGGCCCTGAATGATGTGTCATGTGAACGTGCTTTGGAATCTCTCCTTCCGTGGGACGTGGCCGGTTGGACATTGGCCTCCAACACTGATGTGCATTTGCTGGTCTGTTGTAGGGTCTGAGTGCCCGGACCGCTTGGCTATGGACTTTGGTGGGGCTGGTGCCGCCCAGCAAGGGCTGACTGACAGCTGCCAGTCTGGAGGTGGTATTGGATGCACACAGAAGGGGGAAAGATGGGATTTGACGGGCCTTTGCCCAGACTGATGGACTTTAATTGCATTCATTCTTTCCTCAAGGTGTTCCCGCAGCAGTCCCGAACCTGGCACCTCGGGCTGCAGTTGCTGCTGCTGCTCCTCGGGCTGTGGCACCATACAAGTACGCCTCCAGCGTCCGCAGCCCGCACCCTGCCATCCAGCCTCTGCAGGTGAGGCCACCAGCTGCTTCCAAAGGCATCTACCCCATTTCTACATAGTCCTTCAGTGGGTATTGGCATCCCTGCCCCCAGTTAAGAGTGCTGTTTTTGTTTTTTGGATTTTTTGAGGTGGAGTCTTGCTATGTAGCTCAGGCTGGCCTTGAATTTGTGGTAATTCTCCTCCGTCAGCACCGAATACTGGAATGATAGATGTGTGCCACCAAGCCTGACTGGGCTCTGTGCTGTGTGTGGTGATTTGGACTCTCTGAGGAAGTGTTCTTCCTCGGAACAGATCACTGGCCCACAGCAGGAAGCAGGTGCTTCCTTGGCTGCTTGTGTGACACCTGTGCTCAGTACTTTGAGCCCTGGGTGACTTTTCTGTCCACTACCCTATTTGATCCTTGGCTGCTCTGCAAGATGATTGGGACATTAAGGAAGGAAATAAGTTCAATTTAGAGATAAGAAATTCAGCATTAGCCGGGCGTGGTGGCGCACGCCTTTAATCCCAGCACTCGGGAGGCTGAGGTAGGTGGAGCGTTGTGAGTTCGAGGCCCGCTTGGGCTACAACGCGAGCGCAAGGCTGGCCTGAGCTACATAGTGCGACCCTGCCTCAAAAAAAAACCAGGGCCGGGAGTTTGACTCAGTGGCTTAAGCGCCTACCCTGGCAGGCGTGAGGCTGTGAGTTCGATCCCCAATGCCGCCAAAAAAAAAAAAAAAGAAAGAAAGAAATTCAGCATTAAAAGTGTTAAGGGGCATAGATAGCTCAGATTGCTTAAGCTGGAATTTTCAACCTTTAGAGCTGTGCTCTTAAGTGCAAACCAAGCTACAACCAGTTTGTTTCAGAGCTCAACAGTTTTCTGTGGCAGGGTCACACTCGGCCATTAGGCCCATAAGCTGCTTGATAGTTCACTTCTTAGATGTCCTCCTTCCCCACATTCTCTAAGGGATTTCCCAGGGCTTGAGGTTGAGTATAAAATGTCTTCTGCATAGGCCCTGCTTTTAGGGCTGTGCAATGAGCATTAGTGTTGCATGTCAACAGTCCTCAAGCAGTTGATGTAATAAAAACATTGTCATAATAAAGGTGTGGTATAGGGTATAATTATAAATGTTTTGATAGTTACAGTCTTTGATCCCGTCTCCATTGGCATTGACACTAAATGAAAATTTCAAGAAAAGGCTGCATGCACGGATGTTCACTGTGGCTTGATTTATAGCACAACCTTGAATTCTTGGGTAACCTTGGATGAATCGAATGAAACATCAGCAAATGGTTGCTTAGCATTGTACATTTGTTTTATTTTGGGGGTTTTACTTACCCTTCTGATAGCATGTCCGTTTGGGAGTTTTTGGGTTTTTGAGGCAGTTTAGCTATGTAACCCAGGCTGTTCTCAAACTCACAACGATCTTGCTATGCCACCATACCCACCTGAATAGCATGTCCTTTCATTGCAGTTAATTGTATTTTAATGTCCATAGTATTCTGTACCTCATAACCAAAACTAATTCATGAAAGCCAAACTACCTCCATTCCTCGTTCAGATGTTGAGTGGTAAGGCTCTCAGCCACTGCCTGACATCCTTGCTTTGGTGCTAACGTGCTGCCTGTCCTGGTTTTCAGGCACCCCAGCCTGCCGTCCATGTGCAGGGGCAGGAGCCCCTGACAGCCTCCATGCTGGCTGCAGCGCCCCCGCAGGAGCAGAAGCAGATGCTGGGTGAGTGCCCCGTCAGCCTGTAAGAGGAGGGTGGCTAACCTGGACATCAGTGCAGTGTTCACTGAGATTTCTTTTTCTTTTTTGTGGTACTTGGGACTAAATCCAGGAGTGCTGGGCTACATCCGTAGCCCTTGTTTAAAATTTTGAGACAGGTTCTCACTAAGTTACCCAGGCTGGCCTCAAAACTTCTGGCCTTTCTCACTCAGCCCCCTGAATAGCTGGGAATTAACAGGTGTGCACCACCAATTTGACTTGGTCTTTTATTAACTGTCCTGTCTACAGGAGAACGATTGTTCCCGCTCATCCAGACAATGCATTCGAACCTGGCTGGCAAGATCACGGGCATGCTGCTAGAGATCGACAACTCGGAGCTGCTGCACATGCTCGAGTCCCCGGAGTCTCTCCGCTCAAAGGTGAGCTGCTTCTCAGATCCTGCAGTAACAGCTCTGCTCGGGAGGGTGGAGGGGACCTGGGCACTGGGTTGAGCAGAGAGGATATTCTGCCACCGTGTTCCTCTCGTGCCTCACTTGTGATTGATGCTGCTAGTGTAGGTGTTAAGAAAGCTGTCAACGAAGGCCATTGGGCTTGGGTACCAGGGAGGGACTGGTTGCTCTACGAAGTCACTGACTGCGTGGAGGTTTCTCCCAGGTGGATGAAGCTGTGGCAGTTCTACAGGCTCATCATGCCAAGAAAGAAGCTGCCCAGAAGGTGGGCGCTGTTGCTGCTGCTACCTCTTAGACAAGGAAAACACGTATGTTTGCCTATTACATTTTCAGTCATTATTTTGATTTATGAATGTCTTTGTAAAAGAGTGAGGACATTCTTCTGACATTTCACCTGTGGTTGGGCCTCTGAGCCTCTCACCTGAATCAGTTACTATAGAAAGAACTAAGGGGTTTTGAATTAGAACAAAGAGCCAGGCACAGTGGCCATGTACCTATAGTCCCAGCTACTCTGGAAACTGAGGCAGGAGGATTTGAGCGCAGAAGTTGAAAAGCCAGCATAGCCAACAGTGCAAGGCCCTGTCTCAGGGGCCAAAAAATATACCTCGGTTTCCTCAGAGAGGTCAGATTTTTCTCAAGAATGAATGTCCATAACACTGCCTCTGTTGGCTCAGATGCAACCTATGTGCTTCGCACACAGAAGGCCCTGGTGTGTCCTCCAGTGCCTCCCTTCTTTTCTGTCTCTGAGGTGATAGATACATAAGGAGTTTCACATGCCAAAGCCTCACTGCTGTGAGCTATGAGCGTCATTTCCTGGTTTGGCCTGAGGCTGGTGAGGTTGTATGTATACCCACAGTTTAGCTGTGGCACACAGCAGGCACTGGGTTGTGATCTAGTGCCTGAGACAACCCCACAGTGGACTTCAGTTACAGAATGTGCTCCCTGCCTTACGGAGGTGGGAGAGAGGGGAGGGGAAGTTTTAGCTGGAACCAGTGCCTCCGGGTAGGGAAAGGAGAATCAAATGAGCTGAGATTGAAAGCCCTCGTCTAGAACACCTTTCTTTGTCAAGGGGTCTCAAAAGCTCTTTTATTTGTGTTGGTGCCTTTTTTTTTTTTTTCCAGGATTCAAAAGCCAAATAATCCCTCATGGAATTGAGCTCAAGGTTTGAAGACTTCCTAGTTTGTCCTATGGACCTCAACAACAAGAACCACAAGTTGCAAATTGAATAGGTCATTTTGTATCAAAAGGTCAATTATGAAGCACCTAGAACTTTTCAATTATAAAAGTATATTCTCTGGGTTCTGCTGTGGCCCAGACATTTTTTTTTTTTT